>JACJUY010003930.1:61715-74647 GCA_014220935.1 Platorchestia sp. MABIK | reverse complement strand
AAAAAAAAAAAAAAAAAAAATTTTATTATAAGGAATAATTAATTTTCTATGCCCCAAATGAAAAAAACTTCTTTTATAAAAGTTGTTACAAATGTGGAGATCTAGTAGTGTACAAATTTTCATAGACGCACGTCCCATAGAAAAAAAGTTTCCCATTTTAGGATATGGTTCCCTTAATAGTTCTCAAGTTTAAATTGCAATACAGATATGTGATGCCATACAGGTTCCATGTTTGTTGCTCTTCATGTGAAGTTCTGATGCAACAACTTAATTGGTGTACAGACATGAACTAATCTGGACTTTTAAATTTCACATTCTGGTTTTACTATTACAAGGTGAATTAAATTCTTTTTAAATTTTTATTGTAGTGAAGAGTTAAGTAATACTATTTTATTGACTTTAATTGTTGCGTTTTAAAGAAGGTTGCTATGCACCAGGCCAATGCTTGTCATAATATAGGTCTGAGTCACGTTTTATTTTCTTTGCGCAGAGTGTCAGCAAGAGCTGCAACAGCAGCAGCGGCAGCATGCCTGAGCTAGAGGAGGTGAACTCACAACTAGCAGTAGTTGAGGCTGGTCTTGAAGCTCTTGACAAGCACAAGAGGTCTCTGCACCAACATGCTGACAACGTAAGTTTTGTCTAAAAGACAATAAACGTATGTGATCTGGAACTATTTCCTATGATGTTGCGATGCTCCACTTCTCCTGGTGTCAGTTCTATGAAGGGAATTTTTTAAAAGAGGTTTTGCAATTCATAGTTTTCACATCATCTTTATCTGCCTCACCAATGTAGAATATGGTTAAAAAATATCCAGTTTGCATAGCAGATTCAATAGTTCACTTAAAGTTCAAGTGGTCTAGAAGATAAGTTTACATATTGTGAAAAAGTTTTATGGAGCTTTGTGTCAAAGACAAATTGATCAATTACTCAAATATTGAACAAATTTTGGGAAATATCAGGTTGTAACAGAAGTTCTGTCTATTTTTATTATTAAATAAAGTGAAAATCCTGTCAAAAATAAAATTTTTCAGTCATAAACATAGTCAAAATTTTTGGTTAATTACATCTTCCCATAAGCTTTCTGATTCCTTCATAGAATTTAGCCATTTTGGACTTGAAAAAAGAAACTAGTTTTATTTCGACCTCTTCTCTTGAAGTAAATCGTTGAACTATTAAATGATTCTGTAAGCTCCCAAATAGAGGAAAATTGATTGGAGCAAGATCGGGAGAATATGGCGGGTGATGCATGGCTTCCCAGCCAAATTCTTCAATGATATTTTTGGTTGCTCTTGAAGTATGGGGTCTGGCATTGTCATGGTGCAGAATCACTCCTTTTCGATTGATCAAAGAAGGCTGTTTTTCCTGTAAAACTGCTTTTAAACGAGTTAGCTGCTGACAGTAAAATTCAGATGTTATTGTTTAATTGTCACCCATTAGTTCATAGTTAACAATTCCCTTCAAATCCCACCATACACACAAAAAAATTTTTTAGGGTGTAATCCACTGTTCGGTAGTGGAATTGGCTTTGAACCACAACTTAGCCACTGTCTTTTGCGCTTAACATTGCTGTAAAGGATCCACTTTTTGTCGCCAGTTATGATTCGGTCTAAAAAAGGTGCCTGAAGTTCACGCGAACACAGTGAAACACAACAGGTCACACACTGTTCCCTATTGATTTCTGACATCCTGTGGGATCCATTTCCCAGCCTTTGAGACTTCGCCAAGTGTTTTCATTTCCCGATATGTGGCCATATGGCTTACATTAAAGGTTTTGCTCAGTTCTCTAGTAGTGCAGGTTGGATTTTCATCAATGGCAGCTTGCAATTGCTCAGAATTGAGTTTTTTGAGCATCCTGCTCTTGGTTCGTCTTCCAGGCTGAAGTCCTTTTTGAGACGTGAAAACCATCTTCTGCAGGTCTTTTCATTCACAACATAATTTCCATAAGTGTCTTTGAATGTTTTTGCTGCTGAGCTTGCCGTATTGCCTTTATGAAATTAAAACAGTAAAAGATGCTTGATATCCTCTTCACCTGGAGTGTATATTAGGGTTGAAAATAGTTGTTAATTACAATAATTATCACACAATCTGAAAGAAGAAATAATATTTTATCAATTACCACACATTGCCACACAACATTAACACGCTAAATTGAAGTAATCGTGCCCTAAACATATAGCTCAAATATTGGATAGGACTTCTGTTACCACCTGATAGTATTTTGGTTAATATTTTTACATTGCTTCCCATAGAGACACTGCCTTGCTCTATGCCTTTACTTCTCTGAACAGTTGGTAGTCTTGTATCTTAATAATTGCCTTTGGGTATGGTATTAGAATGATAAACGTATATAAACATCATTAGTACTCTTGCTGCCTGACCCTGGGGCAAAATGTGATGGCCTGAGCTGAGAGTTGGGTAGGCCTTTTTTTTGTTGAAATAAAACGTTTTTAAGTTAAGGACCATCTTTTTTTGTTTCACTGCTGTCCTGTTTTTCAGCACCTACTACTTTCTTCTTTGACTTTGATCTGGTTTCATTATCTTCTTTCTCAACTTATTGTTTCTATTGCCCCTTCTGCACAGATTCTGCATTTCCTAAACTCCATACTTAATGGTGCCTTCCTCCAACCTCTCTTTGGATTACCTTTTATGGTGGATAGAGACTTGAACTAACTAATCTAATATTTGCTATTTCTTCTTTGACATTTTTTCTTCTTCCTTCCAAATTTGGTGTTTCTATGCACTGAGCATCCTAGAATAAAATAGGTGATTTTTAGGAAATCTACTGAGCATCCTATGTGTGAACTTATTTTGTGCATAGATTTTTCATCTGCTGTCTATCCAAAAAGTTCCTTCTCTTTGCTGTCTTGAGCTTGTCTTTGCCATGGCTGGGTGTCTTAAATGACTTTAAGCATCATCTTAGTGGGGTTCTTTTTTGTTTTGTTACTGCTTCATCTTATGTTTTTATATTTACAATGTTTCTTAAGTTCATTTCTATGTCTTAGAAGTGTCTTATAGCTAGGAAAAATGTGATATAGCAATGGAATACTACATTGAGTGCATGCAGTTTTTGGCTTTGTTTATACCAACATTTAGTCCTAATTAAATCGTTTGTATGGTAGAAGTTTCTCTTTGTCCCCCTTCATATGGTACTTGATGTATCTTTGTTCTTTTTTGAAAGCCTGAAATTAGGAAAGAAGGCAGCTCCTACGATTGCTTCATTCTATTCCATGGGTAGCTTGCTTCTTCTTGCTTAGTTGTAGAAAGTTAACTTGTAATTTTTTGCATTGGAGATAGTGGGGTCTTCTTTAGGGTGTTTGACCGGTGTTGACATGTGCAGGTGAAGCAAGATATCAGCTCTGCTGTGGAGCACCACATGGCCACCTTGAGGGCCCGAGAAAAGCAGCTCATCCGGCAAGTTGAGGTTAGTCTTATTTAGCATTTATTGGTTCTTGTCAAGTCAGCTCATGATTTTTTGTTATTTTGTTGTTAATGGAGACTTAAACCTTGTCGTGAAAGGATAAAAAAGAAAACCAATGTAGCTATGAATATCATGTGAAAAACAAATGTTTCGAATTATAAAAAAACATAATTAGAGCTCCGAAAAGCAAAAATCTAGGTATTCAGGATCTAAAGAGTAACTACTTCTGAATAAACCGATAAAATAAGAATGAGATTGCTAAAAAAATAATCAAAAATGAAAAATTCCAACAAATAGTAGAGAGTATCATTGTCGAGTTGCTTCATTTGTTGACGGACGATTTTTTAAAATGTGCATCTTATCTAAAGAATAGAGATCAGATGAATGTGGGCTGAATCAGAAATTTTGAAATAAGCGTTTCTAAAAACATGTTTTTTTTTGGGCAACGTTCTCTAGTAAAGAAGTTAGACCGCTTGGTTTAAATCGTCTGTTGAAAAACATTGTTTAAATATGGACCACGTTTTTAGAAACAAATTTCAAAATTTTGGATTTGGCCTCAGATTCGTCTGATCTTTGCATTTTAAACTGGTTTTAAAATCCGTCTGCTAATAAATGACTGCAACTGGGCGGTGAAACTTTGAAGTGTTTGTTAGAATTTTCTATGTTCTTTGTGTTTGGATGTCAAAGTTTTATTTTCAGTGTATTCAAAAGTCAAAATTAGTCAGTAACTTTCCTGATATATTTGTTTCAAGAGGACTGAAAATGAATATTTTGTAATATTAAATGTTTATTTTCATGACAATCTTAACTATATTGATTTTCCTTTTTATCCTAATAGTGGGATTTCCAAATCATTCACACATATAATCGGCCTATTTCATCCATATCATGTAACTCTCGATAAGAACACACACTTTTAAATTGCAACTTTTTTTTTAATTCAAGTAAGAAACCCTACTATCCAGGGAAATCCTATGGAGCTGTAGGATAGACAATAGATTTCGGTTTGATCGGCTTATTGCCATGTATAGGCAGGAGGTATCAAGTCTCAGCTATGAAGACTAGCGCCCTACCTCAGCTATAGTTAGGGTTTGTCTTTCATACCCTGCTTCTTCCAAATATCATTCTTTAACTATCTCCTTATTGTAATTTCTTCCTCTTTTTAATTTACTGTTTCTGCATGTAAAGTATCCATCATGGGAATTCACCTTGTGTATTGATTCCCATTTTCTACAGCTAATGATAAGTAATCCTTTTTTTTTTGCTGTTACAAGATCGCCGTTGTTACCGACTCCTGATTAATATAAATTGCGATGATGTGCAGGGAACTTCTTCGTATATTTCTAAACTTATAGTAATAGAAATTGTGAAGTTACTGTGTGAACTATGAACTTTCTAAATGTGTAGAATCGTATTTTTTTTGCATGCTTGGTTTCAATGCTAATTGTGAATGGAGTTTGTTATTTCTGTATTACAGAGATTCTAAAGTTTGCAACACTTCTGAACTGTATATAAAACAGTTGTTGCAATGCCGATTTCGCAAAAAAATAATCACTTTTGTTGTATTGGTCATTATTTGCGATTTGTTGAAGAGAGGCGTGAATGTTGACTTTGCACCAAAGGATATACTTCACAACAGTGTATCGAATGCAAAACCCCTCAGGTGGAGACAAATGTTGGATCTAGGGAAATTTGGACTCCAAGAAGTAAAATGTGAGGTCCCAAGTTGAAGGTTGGTTTGGCCTTCCTTTTGTTGAAATAGGAAAGGTTTTTGTCTTGGTACAGACTGTCCTTTTTCAGTCCACTGCTGTCTGTTTTTTCAGCATTTAATACTTTCTTCTTTAACTTTTATCTTGTTTCAGATGCTTTTTTTCAGCTTGCCTATTTAAGTGCCAGTGGATCTTGTGAGGGAGCTCACTATGTTCAAACATTCTGCGTTCTTTTAAAGTTCATACGAAATGGCGCCTTCCTCTCTTAAGAACGATTTTGTTTCTGTGGGGAAGCTTGAACAAACTTGTTGAATCTGATTCAGTGCAAGATCAGTTGTGTTTTGCGATGATGAAATTTTTTTCCATAATATGCTACCTGAAACAATAATGTGTGGTTCCATCGAGTATTTATATATTTTTATATTTCCTGTCATATATCGAATTTCATGATGTCGGTAAAGAATACTCATAACCTAATTTTATGGGAAAGTTTCTGAAAGCTGGATAATAGCTACTGCTTCAGAAAGTCCCTCTTTGATTGAACAGGCTTGTGTAGTTTGTAGGATATCTAATTTTGTATTTTATGTTGTGTGATATCATATATTTTCGGAAGAGCAAGGACAATTTCAAATATGTTAGAGCTGTTGAGAAAATTTTCCCTTTGAATTAGTTTATCAGATTTTTTATCGTATGCTTTATTTAACATCTAAGAACTTGAAAATAACTAGGACAAAAATCGTCAAAATTATCTGTAATTCTAGGAATGACTTCAGTATTAAGGTTGAGATGAATTTTCTTAAAATAAGTTACCGTTTCGTTATAATCGAAATGCTGTGGAGTTTAGCTCACGTGTCGTATTTTCTGGTGTACTATTTAGCCACCATTTAGTGTAGTAGTGCACGTGAACGTAACAACTTGATTCGGCAATGGAACAGTTCATTTCATCTGTTTTTGGCTGTAGTTATTTAAATTTTCTATATTTGAGTAAAAAGCCTCTAAAATTACCATTTGGAAATCGTCGAATTTTAATAATTTTATCAGTGGTTGAAAATATTGAATACAGGGTACCGCGAAATGAGATGATTCGTGTACGGGCAAATTATATTTTTGTTTTAGAAATATTGTAAGTTATCCTTGTTTGTGGCAGTTGGTGAGCACACATCAAAGCTGTCGTCTCAACGTGACGCAAGCTCAGCTGTTGCAGCATCAGGGAGCGCTCGCCGTGACGCGCACCATCCTCCACCGCTGCCAGAAAGGCACTGACTCAACCAGCATCAACGCGGCCCAGTGCTGCCTCGAGGCCGAGCCGTGCTGTCGTCAGGTGCTTCAAAACTCGGGGGAGAAGCTTGGAAAACCATCTGGGCTTTCTTGCTTGCCTGGAAATGGAGACGTCAAAGGAAAAATATACAATCATTCTGCTTCCCTAAACGATTTCAAGGATGAGGAGGAGCGTTCTTGTGAGGAAAGTGACTGCTCAGATGTATGTTTGTACAGCAGCAAGAGCGGTGCATCATCTGGTGTTTCCAGCTCTGGGGAGCGTTCCCCTGCAGAAGACTGCGTGTCGCACCGTGACGTGAACGGGTGAGTTGTACTGTTTGTGTTGTGAAATGACGTTGTTTGTTCAGCATTTGTGGTAAATTTCAGGACTTTCCAACAGGCTAGAGGTGCGTTATGGAGTGCTAGCGCTCCCACCAGCAACAGCAGCTCTTGCTTTTTAGGTGAAATAGGAGTGTCTCTGGACCATTGACTTTCCTGTCAGGTGGCCAGGCCTCGCGAGCCATTAGCCATGGCAACTTCCATTAAAAGCAATTTTTGTTTTCCGGAGGTTTTTTCGGCTTGTTCACGATGATATGAAAAGTTTATAAATTTTTTATTTACTGTTATTATACTGGAGGATTTTTCAGAAGCACAGTTTTATTGAACATTCGTTGAAAACTGGTTAAAATCATGATGGGTTTTGCGCAGTGGACCCCTCAGGGGGATACAACTATTGTATCTATGGGAATTGGCGCTCCCAGGGGGACAATGTGAGGGCCCGAGCAAAAGGTTAGGTAGGCTTTCTTTTTGTTAAAATAACATAGGTTTTTGTTTTGTTATGGACCAACTTTTTTTCGGTTCACTGCTGTCCTGTTTTTCAGCTCCTACTACTTTCTTCAACTTTTTCTTGTTTCATGAACTTCTTTCTTTGCTTACTGTTTCTGTGCACCTTGTGCATAGATTCCGCGTTCCCTTAACTCCATACTAAATGGTGCCTTCCTCCTTCCTCTCTTAGAACATCTTTGTCGTGGTTAAGGGAGGCTAAAACTTTCTTATATAATAATAATAATAATTTGCGCAATGGAGCATCACAAGCATGTGAAAGTACAGCGCAACTTTTAGGCAGCGATGGCAGACTTGAGACAAGACTGACTCTATTAGCGCGAGTGTTGCGACGTGACTACCCTATGGGTCAACCTGCGCAGTAAGAGGTCCCAGCTCTAATGCTGCTGTATAGAACCAACCAGTTGCTCGGAGATGAACATAGGACTTGCACGAGATCTAAGTTAGCCGAGCGAGGCTTGCGTGAATGACGCTGTCGTTCAAATCAGAACTTGCTTTTTATAATTAATAAGCTGAGTGTGTGAGTTCGTGCAGGGCTAACATTATTTGCACCGAGCATTCAGTGTTCCCTCCTGTCATGTTCATGCTGCTCAAGAGCGTTGACCAGTTTCTTCAGTAGTGGCATAGCGTCTTGCTCCACACTTTTCTTTCGTCTAGGCCGGTGGTTTTCTCTCGTGCGCTGTCTCAAATTGAAGAAGGAAATACGAAGTAGATTGAAGTGACTTCATTAACCTGATATTAAAACTTTAGTACGAAAATAATAATTTTAAAATTGTTCATCCGCAACACAGTCGTCAATTGTTGTGGTTTCAGTGTTTAATCGCATAACGTAATATCAGACAGGTTTCTGCATACTAAATGGGGGTTTCTTCCTTTCTCTTGGAACGCCTTTGGCGTGGTTAGGGAGGCTCAACTCTTTGCTTTCTGACACTCAAAAAGTTAAGGGAAAAGTTTTCTAAGATAATTGCAATCATTACCCTGAAATATCAGCAAAATTGCCCTAGCATGTTTTTTTCTGTATAAGCAGGTGCTTACTTCCTTCTTAAAGTGAAAAAAAATTATGCTTTAAAAATGTATGCTTCAACGCCAAATAAATGGTCGAAAAATCTGAGAAAAAACATCAATTTAGTTTTTGCTTAATATTATCTGTAAATACATGTACATATGAAAAACTTGCTTAAGTTAAATAAAATAGGCATTAAATGCATTGCATAGACCATGAAGTTTACACTGAGTGGATATCAATAGCAAATTGCACGTGTCAAACTTCTGGAATGTCTAAAAACATAGTTGCAGGAATACTATTAATTGTCCTAATTTTATCATTTAGTTCAAATTATCTCTTTACTAGTTGAATTACCTTGAAATTTTGTAAATTTCCCTAAACTGGAAGCACTAGCCATCTGGGAACTGGAGTTCCCGTCAGGAGGCAAAGTGTTAAACATCTAATTTAATCATGTCCTTAGGAGGCGTTGAATAGCCATTTGGTTTAGGACGGTTAGATTCGTGTACTCTATGGAGAGTGGTGCCCTTAGGTGAGCTACTGCCAAGTTATCTCGACTGTAGATGGTCTTCCATGCCCATTTTGCATTTTTCAGTTTTCATGCCTTCTTTGCTATCTTTTCTTAGTCTTTTCTTTTTGTTATTCAGAACTTCATGCTATGCGCTGGGTACCCTGTGTGGGAACACTCCTGACGCATAGATTTCCCGTTTTCTACAATCTGCACTTGATGGTTCTTCCTCTTCGTTTTCTTGAAATCTTTTGTTGTGGCTAGGGAGTCGTGAATTTACCAATAAAAATTTGTTACTTTGACTCTTGAAACCAACTAGAGCTCGTGTCTTTTGCCTGCCGCCGTGTCTGTGTCTTGTGCACAGCATGAGGGTGCACGAGTTCGTTCTCGTTAGCGCACTTCAGACTTGGTGCGCGTGGTTGGGATGAGCCAACGTATAGCTTATGGTGTTCCGTGGGCTTTGACGCTTCGACGAATATATACGCTAATATTCTTCCAAAAGTGATTGGTTATGTTCAAGTCCAATTCCTTATATGTTAATCAGTAAATGTAACGTAGGGGCTGTGAAAAAGAGTATTGTGGTGTTTAGAAATACACTGAAACAATTGCTTCACTTTCAGAGTCATTAGAAATAAATAAACAGTCCTGCGGAGAGGCTTGAATAGGTAAGGGATTTGTATTGTGCAACACGATAAATCTCTTGCCCACTAACGTCAAGTGCGTGTCCTGTTGACGTGTGGTGTACGTGACACTCGACGTATCCTGTTATCAGTTCTCGAGCGTTATCTGGCCGTCACACAGCAGCTGCTTCTTGCTCCTGTCAACTACGTATTGTGCGAGCCTCTTGTCTAGTTCGGTGATATATGCCCGTGTACTAGTATGATCACTGTGCGGGCAGATATCGGGCTTCCTGTCACGAGCTTAGTTTATGGTGTGTTACCCAAAGGTTCGGTTCGAATAATTTTCTGTCGCCATACTTGCAGTGTTGTTAAAATATGGCGCAGGTCTTGGAGGTCAACGAAATATCCTTTCCTTTTTGTGAAAGAGCAGCGTTCTTTTTTTATTTCTTAATTGTTAGTGTCATGGAAATGTGTTTGATGAGCTAGTTGTATTCTTGTGGCGTACTTCTAATTTTTTCTGGGTCAGTCAAGTTGGTGTTTTATGTTTATCCCGTTATGTTCTAGTCGATAGTTTATATCATTTTCTTCCGAGTTGAATCTTATCTCGCTGCGAACAATGTCCTTGAGTGCGTGGTGAGGTGATATCAGCGAGGCACCTCACAATCAACTGGGAGTGTCACATGAGGTTGTGCTTATCTGCTGGGGTTACTGTGCAGACTCATGCGTCAGGCTGAGAAGCTCCTGCACGTACCCTTCATATCGGTGACACAGCTCGACGACCCCGCTCTCAATAGTGCCATCCAGAGCCTCGGCTGCGTTACACTGCCTCCCACCAGCGGCCACGGCGAGCTCCTGCCCCTGCCACACTGTGAGTTGCTGCCACACAGCGAGCTCCTGCCCCACTGCCTGGAAGAGTACGGAGACGCTGACCACCACGTCCTCCACAAAAGCGTGAGGCCTGACGCGTCGGAGCCCATAGACGTGAGGCAGCCATATTTGGTGGCCGCTAAGGCGCGTCGTTCCTTCAAGAAGGCTTCGGGTTCTCAGCAGCAACCTCTCGCAGTGCAGGAGTCTGGTGTCGCTGATCCAGTGAGTTGGTGTTCTCAGTTTAGTGAGCAAATCTCGAGACCTAACCTCTCGTTCGTAACCTGACGCGTTGATGGCTCTTCATTTCTTATTTTCTGTAACTCGTTTATAAGGTCTTCTTAGATCTTCAGTGTAGTTTTCCATTACCACATGTACGTTAATTTAGCGACCATTTATACTTTTTCACTATCGGGTGTGTTATTGGTAATGAATATTAGGGTGGCCTATATTACGAAGCATTCAAAATCAAACAATCATAGTCAGGAGAAAATGTGAATTCGACTGCTCTATATATTTGTGCATGTGATGTTTAACCCCTTTTACCTAAGACTCTAATCACAAGTAAAGCAATTAACAATGTTCCTATTACTTCAAGGCAATGTGTAGCAAATGTGAGGCCTGTATTATTTCTTCGCATCACGTTAATTACAGCTTGAAACGAAAAAAATCGTGCGAGACAAATCACGCATAAAAGAATTTCAGAAAGCATGATTGGATCAAGTCCATAAATTCAATGTGAGCGTCGGTTGATATGATCCCTAAAAGGAAAGAAACTATTGTATTTATGGAAGCTAGCAATCCCGTAGGAATATGTGAGGTCTCAAGCTGAAGGTTTTGTTGGTCTTCCTACAGTGGGAATTTGGTATCTTGATTTTACGGACTACTTTTTTCGGTTCACTGTTGTTCTTCAGCACTACCTAGTTTCCTCAACTTTTATCTCGTTTCATTAAGTACTTTTAATCTAACTGTTTCTATGCACCGAGTGTGGGGATACATCTTGTATATAGATTCCTTGTTCTCTTGATCCCAAACCAAAATGAAACCAAACCTAATGGTGCCGTCCTCCTTCTTTGGTTGGGAACACCCTTGCTTTGGTGGGGAGCACCCTTGCTTTGGTTGGGAACACCCTTGCTTTGGTTGGGAACACCCTTGCTTTGGTTGGGAACACCCTTGCTTTGGTTGGGAACACCCTTGCTTTGGTTGGGAACACCCTTGCTTTGGTTGGGAACACCCTTGCTTTGGTTGTGAAGGGTTAAAGTAACTTATTATTTAATCTGAACACGTTGACTGCGATTGGTTAAACTGAAGTTAAGTATTCAACTCAGGCTGCCTAAGGGATAGGCTGCCTAAGCTGCCGACCACCGAGTCAGCTGAACTTGATAAAAGAGACTTGTGGGATTAAACTTGTTGTTAAGTAGGCCTTATCTGTCATTCTTAACTTCTTCTTTGTCTCTCTCGTGTTGGCCTGCATGACGAGCTCTTACTAGAGCGTTTCTTCTTATTTAATTTTTTCTTACTTTTCCATCTAATTGAGATGATTACGCTTTCGTTTACTAGCGTAAGGAGCTGTAGATTGATGTAGATGGTTATTTCACTCACAGCAGTGCAACTGACTCAGCACTCGGTGGGCACCGTGCGAAGTAGCAGAGAAAGGTGATGCACCAGTGAATAGTTACCGCTGTCGAAAACTAACAACCATTATGCTCGAATTGTACCACATGCACTCAAGCTGTGTGTTTTGTGCAGAACATGGCAGCAGACAAGAAGGAAGACCTGGTCAAGTGGCTCCGTCGTATGCAACTCGACACCCCTAAAAGGAGCCCTACCATGCCATCTACATGTGTGCCCAAGGTGAGGCTTTTCATTATTCCACCACCTCGAGTGTTGCATAACATTATTGGTCACTTTCTTGGCTTGGAAAAACGGGTTGATCGTTTGAGCGATGTCAACATTACATTTTGAGAAAAAAATCGTTTCTGATATTCAGTATATATATATATATATATATATATATATATATATATATATATATATAAATGATAGAATATATGATAGTTTCCAACGTTTGCTCTCTACTATCTGCCTAAGCATGGATCAGCTGATAGTTCAAATTAGTTAGCATAGCTCAGTTCAGTGCGGAAATGTACAAAACTTCGTGCTGTTACCATCCTATTTCGTTTTTGTTGAAATAAAATGTTTTGTTATGCTAAGGACCATCTTTTTTCGGTTCACTGCTGTCTTATTTTTTCAGCACCTACTACTTTCTTCTTCAACTTTGATCTTGTTTCGTGAACTTCTTTCGTATCTTACTGTTTCTATGCCCTTTCTGCATAGATTCCGCGTTCCCTTAACTCCATACTAAATGGTGCCTTCTTCCTTCCTCTCTTAGGATCGCCTTTGTAGCGGAAAGGGAGGCTTAAACTAACTAATAATCTAATAATAATCTAATCTTATTTCGTTTAGTGCTCACCTTAACATATTTGAGCTTTGCATTTAAAGAGCGTACGCCTAAGCATAATGGTAGAAACTTCTATTATAGCTTTCCGCTTTGTTCTTGCGTCAAGGGTCTTCGTTTTTTCAGGAGTGCTCCTCTCAGGGGGATACAAATATTGTATCTATGGGAATTGGCGCTCCCAGGGGGACTATGTGAGGGCCCGAGCTAAGGGTTAGGTAGGCTTCCTTTTTGTTGAAATAACATAGGTTTTCG
>JACJUY010003930.1:45036-61680 GCA_014220935.1 Platorchestia sp. MABIK | reverse complement strand
TTACTGTTTCTATGCCCTTTCTGCGTAGATTCCACGTTCCCTAAACTCCATACTAAATGGTGCCTTCCTCCTTCCTCTCTTTGGATCGCCTTTGTAGCGGATAGGGAGGCTTAAACACTAATAATCTAATCATCTTTCCAGGAGTGCACCGAGGTGTGCGTCGAAGAAGCTTGCCAGGGAAACGAAGTTTGCTCGTCGTTTTCTGAGTGCTTCTTGAACGGCCAGTGTCATAAGAGTGCCACTGAGAAGCTGGATCAGTCGAGCAAGTGGCGTTTGCAGCAGCAGCAGCAGCAGGAGACACAGGCGTCGAAGCAGCTGCTGCTACACCAGAACTATCTCCTGCACAAACTCAAGAAGCAGGAGTTGGAGGAGACAAATTCCAGTGTTCAGACACCTGTCAAAGTTCCAGGATTTGTTATGCCTTCGAATGTGGCTCGCAAGCGGCTTCTTTCTGACTGCACTCCTGCCATCCAGCCTGTGCTCGCACACATGAATTCGATTCAGCGTTCCAGCAACATGTCTTGGCTTCTGATGAACGACACCAATGGCCTTGATAGCTCCATTGCTAGTCTCAGCCTCAAGAAAGACAACAAAGAGAACATGGCTCCAGATCAGTGGATTAGCAAGAAGATGCGCAAGGACACGGAGAAGGACGAGGTTAAGATGACAGAGAATGGTGCATTTCGTTGCGCCATTTTGTATCAAGCGCCTGCTGCTCAGTGGAGAGTCAGCAACGATGCCCAAAAAGATAAGTGCTGCAATGATGTCAACAAGCCTCTGAAGAAACTGCCTGAGAGTGAGGAGATGGTCGATGAAGATGTTGGAGAATCACGTACCATCAAAAATGACTGGCTTCTGAATAGGTGTGACTCGAAGTTGCCGCCCAAAAAGTCGGCTCTTGAGAAAATGGCCGAGAATGAGAACAGCAATGTATATTTGGCGCAAAAAATCAAATCTCAATTATCATTGGCTTCGATGACTAACATCGAGAACCTCAAGGAGAGAATCGACAAACTGAGCGCCCAGGCTGAGAAACAGTCTTGCGAGACCACCACTAGCGGAAATGAGCAGTGGCGTCAAGAGACCAAAGATACTTGGTTGCTTCAGCAAAGTCCTGCTCAGCAAGCGGACAACAAGATATTAGACGAAATCATGAAGAAGAAGAGCGAGTGGTTGTCCACTTCTTCTCAGGCGTCTTTTTCGGTGATTTCAGAATCAGAAAGCCGAGGAAGTAGCTGGCTATTGTCTTAAATCTTTGCTTTCCTCTTTTAGATATGATGAAAAAGTGTAGACTGGACATACTTTCAGATCCTTCTGTCGAGTTTTCATTAGACATATAGTACATTGGTTTATGCTTGCATCTAGAGACGTTAGCATGTGCTGAAAGGCATGGAAGTGTTCGCTTATATGCTTTAGAACTCAAAATGTGTCGATGAGAACGTCGTTTCTCAATGCTGTTATTTGAATGCATGAGAACTTGCTGGTAGAAAATACGTTGATCATAGAACGTTTATGTGAATGTCTGACTGGGAAAATTGGGTGTGTAGAGAGTGCTAATTTAGTTGGTATTTCTTGCTGCTTAGAAAGAATGTAAGAATGGAATGTTGGATGCTTAGCGTGAATCGCTCAGGCCATTTTATCATTGACTTGTTTTTATGGACATCCCCCGGTTCTCTTTGGTGAACAGAATGCTAATTAGTTATTGGGGGATGAACTCGTCCGCTCCAGAAATACTGGACGTGGTCCCCAGTAAAAATGAAAATTTATGTTCAGCGTTTTTGAAATTTCTAATCCTCGTTGAAGTGAAGGTACTGAGGTAGAATTTAGCCTTTTAGCCTTTTAGGTACTCCATTTCATCTAAATGAAAGATTTGTCGAGGTTAAAAGTATCGAGTTTCTGAGGAAGCTTGAATACCATGTTGGATTCAATTGGTTTGTGTAGCATTTCCGAATATTATTCTGACAATTCTTAATCGTTTAGGGTGACTTGATGGGCTGTTGCTCATTATTTCTAGGGTAAACATTTCTGTCTAGACTAGAGCAAGGGGACTTGGAAGATAAGTTCCCCTAAGGGTGATGCAACTTATTTATCTAGAAAAATTAGCGCTCTCAGGAGGAAGAGGTGAGGTCCTTAGCTGAGGGTTACGAAGTTTTGTTGTGTAATAATTATTTTTGGTTCTGTTAAAAAAATTTTTTCGATTCTCTGCAGCGCTTTTTTTGACACTTACTACTTTGTTTTGTGCCTTATAAATTTTGTTTCAAAAACTTCTCTCATTCAAATCTTACTGTTTCTATGCGCTGAGTACGGGGAACGTACCGTGAGCATAGATTTCCCGTTCCTTTAATTTTTCGTTAAATGGTGTCTCCCTTCTTCCTCTCTTAAGAACACCTGTGTTGTGAGGGAGGCTTCGACTGACTAACTTTTAATCTTAGCCAATTTGTTGAAAAATGAGTTTCATGTGGAGTGAAGCTCGCAAATCACATTGAGGAGGTTGTTCGCTGCAAACACTTTGAATGTGATACAATGCTTCGCAGCGAAGGCGACAGCAGCATGGGTTGCTGCCCCGCCTGCTTAGTGATACTGCCCTCGCACATCTTACGCAGACTTTGAAGGCTTTCTGTAGGAATCCAGTTGTCTTCGTGTTCGTTTGTGGTTAGTAACTATAAAGAGTATGGAATGATTTTAGTTTCAGATATAAGCTAGAATTATAGCTATTAGCTAATGATTGCTTATTTTATATGGTGAGTCAAAAAAGTGATGACTCATGGGGGGGGGGGGGGTTAATGTATCGAATAAAATGCACTCCATATTAGTGCGTCTGTGTCGATTCAAACTACATTAGGTGAACTGTCCACACAATATTTCGCATTTACTGCATTTGCGAGGTGAACATATAGTAAACATTTCATGTTTATGTCCTTATTTCTCAATCTTGCCTTCTGAAACTATTGCCCCCAGTAAAGTTCTTCAAGGAAAAGTTGAATCTTTTAGGAAATTACTTCTAGTACTGCGGTTACTTGCCCGTCGATCAGATTCTAAGTGTGAAGTCGCAGATACTGTGTTCGTGGTTGCTTCCTTTCGATTAAAGAAAAAAAAAACGCGTTAGCCAATGAATTTCGTTGAAGATATGCTCGATAGAGGTTTTCAGCATTATAAGTTAAACTTAAGTTTATTTTCACTAAATTGATTGAAATATATTCTCGCACTGGTAAGTTTCGTTTTCGTAACGCACGGATTAGCTTTCATGTTGCAACTTTTTTCCTTGCAAGAGGGATATGAAAGTTGCCTGTATTTATTCGTAGTAGACAAGCTCTAAATAAATATGTTAATTTAGATCCTCTAATTAAACACCGCGGCACTTTAACTTTTAGATAAAGAGGCTGAATCTTTTTCCCATTTACGTCTGCAGACTTCTTCTGTGTTAAATTCTGCGAATTGGAATATTGAATGTCAAAGCGCATGGTTAAAGGGAACGGTGGAAATTGTTGACCTAAGTTGAAGTTGGCCGAGTTTAATCACGTTAATTGCTCAGTTCATCGCAGGATTGTAGTTCTGATGACGCGGTGCAGCGGTTCTCTATTTAATCTTGCGTGGTCAGCGCCGACAGCGTGCATGTCTCAGATCTTCCGTACTATCCACGTTCTCGTCTCAGTTACTCGCCTCTCTGAGGTCTCATGAAAGCTCATTCAAGGTGCCAATGCCCATACGATGTTACGTGTTTTTAGATCTAAGAAGTAGCTGTTCGTGGATTTGGGCTTTTCAAGTAGAGAACGCCAAAGGCGCAATGCTCTTCTTTCGTAGCACGTTGTGTGAACCGGAAACTTATCCTCGAGGGTCATTACACCTGGCCCCCACGCCTCTACAGGGACATTAAAGGCAATCGATCTGGTTTTCGTGACATCCTCTCTTGTGAAGTGTTGTGTTCACCTTCTGCGTTTATTTCATTGTTTTTGTCTTGGTAGGCGTCTGAGATCTCCATTATTTAGTAGCCTGGAGCGTCCATTTAAAACGAGGACTGGACAGTTGCTTATTATCACGTCTTATGTTGATTGTTTTGTTATTTGTTACCCCTGTTGTAGTGCCCTAGGTGTGAGAATAAATGACCTAATATATCTACATACTCGCATTTAAATTCGTTTTTTTTTGTCCTGTGAGTAAATCAGAAATCGTATTATAAGTGAAAGTAAGCACTAGTAAATAATTCTAATTTTTCTGTCACTCATTTGGAATTTGAGTTGGTGCCGAAGACATGGATAGGTAGATAATAATGGTAGGGCTGCAAGCGTTTTATTCTGAAACGAAATATGGCTAATGATATCTCAGCGTCCCACGTTTGAAGGGAATAACTTCCATAACGGATTCATTCGCTCGCGATGCGTAAAAGTATTGTATGAACGGCATTTCTGATGTCTTGTTCTTAACGTTTCTGGTTAGCATTTTGGGAATGTCTAACACGATACCTAAAGATATTTAAAATGACCCCAGAAAACCCTTTAATCACTTCTATCAAACGGGCGTGCGAATTATACATCGAATACATTTCAGTGTTCCCTTTACCACGTTTATTGGCGACGAACTTAGTTATGTGTATCCCGCGAAATGAAGTCAGAAAACAAGGACTTGAAAAGGATTACCAGCCCTTAGCAAGTTTTTCAGCCAACCCACACTTTCCTGTGGTAGTACTGTTAGTACACCCACTAGGAGTTGTTGCTCGTTACATACTCCTGATGGAAATTGATGAAGTATTTATAGGCTATTAAATTCAATTGTCAGTGGGTAGAAACAACCCGAGGGGCGCCCGTTAACATTGGGATTTACATTTTTAGTTTTGTGTATTTTTATTGAATAATCTGTGTAATATGAAAAGAGAAGTCGGCCACCATGATTTATCAAGTAGACCCACCCTCGAAACAAATTTCAAGATGTGAAAGCGTCCGACAGACGATCTGGTGAGAATGGAGGACAGCATTGACTGAGAGACGAAGACAGTAGTGATTCTCACTCCGGGATGGAACACGTGAATAGGATTGAGAGTGTGACGAAGAGCATTGAAGGAGCAATTTTCTTGACGGTTAATGAAGAAATGAAGAATAACAGAGCCAAGACTGTTTAACTGAGTGGTGAGCGAGATTGAAGAACAGCTGAGGAGAATCGAGTAGGCTGTTTTTCCGTAATCCGACACACCTGCAGGACCAATAGCACCAGCAACAAAGATGGACAAAGCCTCGAGAAACGAGAAAAGGAAGTGCGTCTCTCTAGTTTTGACGGAAGAAAAATGATGCCCTAAAACATATCAGTGACTTTCGAAACAGGAAAGAAAAAACGATCAACTCATTTAACATTGAAGGTAAAATCGAAAGTATTACTGGAGCGAAACCTAAGAGATCCTTAGCATGGGCTGCGAGATCATGGTGGATGTGAGGAGCACAGAGCAGGTGGAGAGGATTGTTGACTTACTTGCGTGAAAGGTGCACCGTGCCAGATTGTAAAATACCGCTGATTCAATCATTCGGTAGGCGTGAAATACATCAGTGACTGACATCGCCGATATTGAGGAATTCAAGTTTGGCCTTCGAGATCATTACAGGACAGGAGCACGGGACTAAGCTCACAGCTGAATTGATAGCAGATAGCGGAATGACTGCCCTGGTGGTGATTCTGGACGCTCACATGGCAAATATATATAATAGCTCCAGGAACCTACAACGATCATCTGAACCGAACTCTTAGAAGGAGCAATTTCACAACTCTTCAGTTTCTAACCCCAAATCGAGCCAGCTTTTTGAAGGAGGCCTGCTGACGAGAGTGATGAAGGTGATGAGAAAACTCCAGACTCAGTCGGACTCGGAAGTTAGTTCTACGGAGGCGGAGGAGGGCGAAGAGATGGAAACGGAGCAGCAACAAGAGCAGGGAGCTTTATCAAAAATTTCAACTCAGCGGATTCAGCAGTTGCAACCACATGCCCAACTTGGAAAGCAACAATAGCAACTTCACGAGCAACAAGCCTCAGCAAGATCGCACTCGGAACCGGCGCCACGAAGATCTTCAGTGGATCACGTCCCAATTAGACCAGCATCCCGGTACTGCGTTGATGTCTTCATGCTAGATGGTTCCCGAAGAGATGTAGAAGCTGGAGAATTCAAGAAATTAGTTGGCGAAGGTAAACTGAAGTAGGAACTTAGAGATGAATGTACTCAACCTCTGGAAATTATTGAGTTGCTAATCAACAACTTCAAAATAATGGAAAGAAAACCAGGATCTTTTGGGTCGGGGAACAAGAATTCCGGAAAATAAGAACAGGACACCAGAAAACGCCAGAAAATGCAGACCCCAAAAAAGTCCGCAAAGAGGGAGAATGGATAGTCTCAAAATTCTTCAACACAACGTCCGGAGCTGGAATGCATACAAAACGTCTCTTGTTAATATACACCTAAACGAAGATCCAGACATAATACTACTGAATTGCAATGGGGGGAAGGCAGGAGAAGATATAATGATCTACAACTACAATGTTTATAAAACTAATAAGGCAAACGAAAGACATTCTGGTGCAGCAGCAATAGCCATGAAATGAAACCTAATCTACAGAATAAGTGAAGACTACCTCAGTGACCTCAGCATATACGTTAAAACAAGGTTAGGGGAAGTTACGGTTGCTGCGGCGTACATAGAACCAAGAATAGGTTATTTGCATAACCCAGACTATAATAAACTACTTAATAAGAAGACACCAGTTTTTGTCGTAGGGGACATCAATGCTCGACATGTCCGATTTGGATCTTACAGCAACAACACAACAGGAGAGCAAGTCACAATGCTGATAGACAGGAAACATGTCGTATGGGAGGGTCCACATTTTCCAACCTTTATCTCTCACAGATCAAAAACTCGACCAGATATGATTCTCTCGCACCGCTACACTTACCATAACACACACGCAGAAGTAGGTCCAAACACTCCTAGTGACCATTACTCTATTTTATATACAGTAACTACCCATCCAATTCAGATACAAATACAGCCCCGTCTGTTCTACCGCACGGCAAACTGGATCTACAGCGCCTCGGCTATTTCAATTCAATCCAATCCCGTCAACATCAAAAACAACCACGTAACATTGATGAGTTAATTGAAGCAGTGACAGATAGCTTTGAGGAATTGCAGAAATCAACATTGAACTACATTTTCTTAACTTTGCAGCAGTCAATAGAACAGATTATTTTGATTGACGGTGGCAATAATTACAGGCTTCAACATCTGTCGAAAGTATGTACAACTAGAAAGAAAAGGAATTCTCCAGATTCAGCTCAGATCTCAGAAAAATAGAACATATTAAGAAGTATTGAGTAAATACAGAGGCAAATATGCTTCTTCTGTTGATATATTATCAATTTAATGTATTTAATTACAATGTAGAGTTTGTCTTTTGTTATTTATCTCATTAAAAATATCATTCATTGTATGTTTATACATTTTCAATTTCATGTACTGAATTACATAATAAAGTTTATCTTTTTATTACAACCAGTAGTTTTGAAAGTATCCTTTCTAAAAGAATTACAATTGTTTCGGAGCAAATACCTCCGACCACTTTCAAGATTAACATGGACCAACTATTTCCGACAGAAGGGGGTGTGAAGGAAACAATCGCAGAATTTTGCTACATGCAGCGACTCCATGAGCTCCATACAATTACTCGATAATTATCCCGAAAATAATAAACTTTTCAGACTGACAAAGTTGGAGGTTCACCAAATTGTTATGGGTGGAGAAAATATAACTCTCAGTTGGGTTCCAGCACACGTGGGCATGGTCGAAAATGAGCCCGCGCACATGGCGGCGAGAGCAGCAGCAGCGAGCCCAGCAGATTTTGTGCTGATTCTTTACAGCAACTGGTTCCCAGTAATTAGAAAAAGGACATACGAGTTGTGGAACCTGGAATGGTAATAGGGGCAGAGAGACTTGAGATCTCTGAAAACCAGCCTTTGAAGATTGAAGAATGGCGACTGCAAGATAAGCCGAAAGGAAGAGGCTTCATCAACAGGCTGCGCCTAAAATATACAGCCCTAACTCGCAGTTATCTCTTGGACCCGGTGGCTCTTGGAGAGAGACCATATGCTGATGGTTTGGAAGAGAGATTTTAACTGTGAAAAATATCGTACAGAAATGTACCGATCTGTGGCAGACGAGATCAAGGGAATCATAATAATGTTAATACAGTCATACCTGACCTTACGAAATTTATTCGTTCCAGAAGTGGTTTCGTAACTTGATTATTTCTCAAGTAGAGTTGCATCTTACATGTAAAAGACCTGATTCATTCCAAGGCCCCTAATACCACACCCTAAACTCTTAAAAAGGGTAAAAGTATACCAATTTTTCATTAAATATGTGTTGAAAGCCTAATAAAATTATTTGTTCAACCATTTAAATGAATAAAACATGAAAATTATTTACTATTTACTCTATCGCGCCAATTTCAAAACAAAATACAGAATACTACACGTGTATTTACTGTACCTATCGGGGGATTCGAGCGGCTGCGAAGCCGAGCACGTAAATTATTTTATTTTTTTATATTTCGCGTTTCATAACATGAATTTTCTTTCGTAATCAGAGACAAAAATTTTACGTAAAGGCGTTTTGTAACTTGGATTATTCGTTAGCTGGGTCTTTCGTAAGGTGAGTTATGACTGGACACTATACACAGTGTACAGACAATGTTAATACAGAAGGAATGTTTAATACCGACAATTTGCTGCATGACGGACCAATCCGCAAGGTGTTGGAGTTCATTAAGGAAGTAAATGTGTTCGGAAATATGTAAAGGTGAATGAGCGCGAGTGTTAATAGTCCAGATGTAACGAACGCTATCCTGGAATTTAATCAGAACACCTCGGCTCTGGGCAGGGCGGGAATGGAGCATTTCATCTAATTGACACTCATACATTAGAACGGAAAAAAGAAAATTGTCCTGAATGTTAATTTCAAAGTCTTAGACGCAAAATAATTTAAAATCTACCCATTTCACTCTTTACATTAATCCCTCCAATCACGTTTGCTCATATTCCAAAACACGTGCGCCCTAACGAGAGTGTTTTCAAGTATGTGTCACAGAGATTGTTTTCTTAGTTACTTATATGGTTTTGCATTTTCAAAACTTAATTACTTACCGCAAAGAAATAAAAGGATGTTAATGTGAAGGTATTTCAGCATTTTTTTCTTTTTTCGTTCATATTAAAACATTTTAAAAGGTCACGGATTCAACGAATGTCATAACTTCGTAGAACATCATTGTTTCATTTTCTTATTTTATTCTTAAATTGTTCATGTTAGCTTTGTGTGGCAATTTTTACTTTCTTACGCTCGTGAGTACATTATGACAACACTAATTTGGGCAGTTAATATTTTGGACTGTTCCAGCTATGTTGAAAATTTTATGGCTAGCATTGTACAACAATCCTTTTCATGTCTTTGACTCCGGTGAACTTTTTTGTGTTAGTACTACTAGCGAGTGTAAATTTTCATTATGGTGAATAACATTTTCTCTCCGAGCTCAGCATTTGACATATGCTTCTTAGCATAAAATAATGACAGCCAATTTTGGTTTTGATTTGCTATTAACCTAAACTGGAAATCAGTCATCTAATTTTGAATATGGTTCATTTTTTTCAGATTAGATGTAGTCAAAGGATAACGTACTCGATCGAACGTTGAAAGCCGTTTTTTTGCGGGATGCGCTTACTAACATTAGGATGACGTTTTTTACCTGGGACTGAGATTCTTCCGATAGGTTGCCTTAGCCGCCTCGTAACTTTCACTTCGTTTGGCTCGCAACGTCAACATTTTGTTATGGTGAATATCAAATTCTCTCCGAGCTCATCATTTGGCATACTAGTTTATGCGTAAGTGTGAAAAATTATCCCAAATCCCGAATGTCGACGTCATAGTTCTAGACGCAAAATAAGTCAAATCTGCCCATTTTACTTTTAATATCAATCTCTCATGCTCGTATCACTAGTTCCTATGCTCATATTTCAACACACGTACTCACTAACGAAAGGGTTTTCAGCAGTGCGTCACACGGATGAGGTTTCTTAGTCACTTGAATTTAATTGCATTATCAAAATCAGACTATCGCAACGAAGGGAACGCATTTTTTTCGTGCTTTTCCCCGAATCATTTGTTTCGACAATTATCATGGGTATTACGATAACCATGTATGAATAGCAATTAAGGATCTCAATGTTAAGGTATTTGAATGAGATTTTCGCTTTCATTTCAATATAAGTGCGCACTTACAAAAGCGTTTTTCAAGTAAGCGTTTCCAGGTTTGTGTTTGCTCAGTTACCTATATTCAAATGCACTGTCAAAATCAGATTACGCAACGAATGGAACTTATTTTTGTTGATCTTTTCTGTCAATCCTTTTTTTTGCACTTTTTGTTTCGGCATTTTTCATGGGTATCACGATACCAATGTGGAATTATCAATTGACACGTCAAGTGCGGGGGGTTAAACTGAAGCTCAATTTCCAACTCAAATTTTGAGTGAAATGTTGTAAGAAATTTTGACAATAGCAAACATTAACTGGATCATGCCTTCATTTAACTTGCATTTAGTACTTACAAAAAATGAGTCAGTGACTGCTAGTCGGTCAGTAGCACTATGAAAATCTCCTAAATGACCACCGGTGGGTCACACCGCACTTAACGTGTTAAGGATGTTATTGTTAAGATTTTTTAAAAACCAATGTCCAACATTTCATGTTTGAACTTCATTGTAAATAAACTGTTTTCTTTCTTCTTTCTTTCTTCATCCTGAACTTTGATGAGCAAAATGGCCGAGCGCACCGTGCTGATATCCTCGACTCTGTAAAGAGGGGATTCTTGCACGGGTCAGATGCATCTGACCCATGCATCTAACTGTGGGTCGTCCTAGCCACCTCTAAGATGGTCAAACTCTTGATAATCTTTCTACACTCGAAATTCATATAAAAACCTTTTATATGTTTCAAATTTCTCTATCTCTGTGCAATCAATTGTACGTTTCTCAGTGGAATTGCTTTAGAGGGGTCCTTGCTGATTGAAACTGTGACGACAACGGGGATGATGGTAGTGACTGGACGGGAGCTTGAAATAAAGAATATCCGGGGCGCTGGTGAGGCGCCGTTGTGGCGTCTTCAATAATGTAACCTTACATGTAACAAAATAATCAGAACGAACAGTTGAGACCTTTAGTCTTTGTGAATGTTCATTGGAACCAAATTGTGACAGCTATCAGCAGGTCTGTTGGAGCATTATTAGTTACCCTGAAGAGACCTATGAACTGTATTATTTTTATTTATTGTGGTGAGGTGGGACAGCTGACTCTGGAATATTGTCACGTTAACCACCATGTGAGCCACCAGTGGTACACTGAAGAAATTTTCATAATGCTGTTGCCTGACCAGCCGCAAACTCAATTTTCATGAATACTTAACAAAAGGTAATGAAGGCACTATCGAGGTAATGTTTGCTAATTTTAAAATTGCTAACAACAAATGACTTTAAATTTACATTGAATATCGAACTTTAGTTTAACCCATGACTGTTAACGTGTTAACGCGATGTGGGGCGAGCTAATGAGGAGCAAGCGGGGCTAAGTTACAGCTATTAGAAAATTCACTTTCGTAGAATTACCAAAGCGACAACTGAATAGTGCTTGACTGAAGTTGTTGTTACCTGAGTTGATTATTATTTTTATCAGAATGGGGACAAATTTCTCGAACATATAGTTCCATGCACTACTTTTGATGCCTGCAGTGGGTCATTGAGAGACGGTTTCAGACATCAACAAGAATTTTAGATCGCTCATCACAAAAAAATTCCCTATTTATCAGTAATTTTTAGGATCCTTCGATGCATTTGAACTTTTTAACGTTCACAAATTCTCAGACGGATTGAGGTCACGAAATCAGGCAATTTCTTTTATATCACAATCCCATTCCCTTGAAGCTATTTTTGATTTTCCTTAGAAATTTAAAATAGTTGCTTCGATTGAATCATAAACTTAGCGTGAGTTCTAAAGGTTACAGTTGTGTTGCGCTTACATTCATGCGTAGTGATTTTCTGTTTTTAGTAAATAAAACTATAACACAGCAAGTTTCTACCTCTCAGTTTTTATGTTGTTGAACGTGCATCAGAACTTATTTGCGAATTTTTGTTGCAATTACCATGCATGAAAAATTGCAGCCTCATGTATGAGTGGAACGAAATGTTGCATGTGAAAATGTTAACAACGAGCTAATTTGTTCTCATTTCTTCTTGGAACCTTCTTTGCTACCGTAGAATGAGCTTTATAAACGTGACAGAATTCTACGAGTCGTCAACCCGGCTCTTCACTGAACTTCGGAAAAACCTAAACGTATTATTATTATAACCCTTGTGCACCAAATAAGAACGTTAAATCAAAGAAATATAGAGCAAAGAGCATGTTTCCAATACAGCGGGTAACTGTGTTTTGTCGTTTTTTTTACTGGAGAGAGACCACATTTGGTTTCTACATTAAAAATTATGATTAAAAACAGTGCATGTCTGCGTACAGATTCAAACTTCACTCCTTGGAGCTGGGTTCTCAGAATATTAGTGATTCTTTATAACATCAAGACTTCATTAATTCATCAGACCATTTTAAGACGACATTCAAAAGTATATTGAGAGAGATACTTTCCTTATGATTCGTTGTACTACAAAAATGCTGTATCAATATGTAATAGAATGAATTTCAGCACCGTTATGCGATCTAATATGAGCGCCGATGAAAACTAGCTTCCCGAAACTACCACGGCTTTGGAATTTGTCCTTACTTTATTTCTTTCACATAATAATATGTCAGTATATGGAGTTCCACAAGGATCTGTTCTGGGGCCTCTCCTATTTCTGATTTTTCTCAATGATATTATTAAATCTGCGTCATTTTTCAAATTCATACTTTTTGCCGATGATAGTTCGCTTTCTGGGGTCCTTCCGGACCAAAATCCCGCTATGATCGCGGAGAGTATAAATAATGAACTCCATAAGGTTTCATTGTGGCTTAAAGCTAATAAAATAAGCCTTAAAATTGATACAACAAAATATATTACATTCTCATACAAGAAAAATATATCTCTCCCACGCAATAAAATTGACGAAGGTGAAATCGAAGAAACCAACTCATGTAAATTTCTGGGCATCATAATAGATAAATATCTGACGTTCAAAGAGCACATCGCTCATATTAGTTCTAAATTATTAAAATCCATCGGAATCCTAAATAAAGTAAAAAATTTCCTGCCTGAATCGGCTTTACAAATGCTCTCCCGAACGCTCATTTCACCATACTTGCAATACGGAATAGAAGCATGGCACGGAACTGATAAAAATCAAACAAATAAAATTTTTACTCTGCAAAAAAGAGCCATCAGAGTGGTAAAGAACCTAGAATACAATGCTCACACAAATGATTCAGTCAAAAATTTACAAATACTTAAACTTTCGGATCTTTACAAAATCTCCATTTGTAATTTCATTTACAAAACATTAGCAAATGATGGCGACAACAGCCTAAAACAATTATTAACTGCGCAAACTGGTCATCACGCCCATTAAACCCGAAATAGAAGTAAATTCATGCTTCCTTATTATTCTAAAGCCCGGTCGCAACACAGTATCCTCTTTGTTGGAACTAAAGCTTGGAACTCAATACCTGAGGAGATCAGTGAAAGTATTTCTTACAAGGTATTCAAAAGAAATCTTGAGTCTCACATCCTATCAGAATACTAGTCGTGTAAGATCACTAAGTCAAATCTTGCCTCCTACATGTCTGATCCTGATGATGTAATTTGCCACGGGTAATATCGCATATCTTCAGTCTGCTCTTAAATCGTTTTATCAAATATACTGTTGAACATAGTCCATATGACCTATATTGTAAAATGAAGCATCAAATATCGAATTAATTATCTCATTGATCAGTCAAATGCGAAACTATATTAAGTGAATTAGGTTAAACTTTATTGTACACCTTAGAATAATGTGATGGTAGGATGCCCTAGAAGTCGCTGAACTTGTTCGGGCCCACAGGTAACGTAAATTTGACCATTGTACTAGACTTAAGAAACATTCTACCTCTGTAACACCTGTGGTAAATAAATTGTTTAAAATTGTTTTAGTATCATCATTTTCTCTGAATGTCTGTGAATTTGAATGCCAACTAGCGCTAGTGACGTAGGTTCTGCGCAATTCTAGTCCACGTAGTTCAGAAAAGATAAATAGTTTTTTTCCAAAAAGTTGATTACAAAATCATTCGTTTTTAAAATTTCTTAAGATGAAAATTCCTACTTGGTGAACATGTATGGTTATCATTGCACCCATGTCAATGGCTGAATAAAAGAATGAGAGGAATATATGTTGTCAGTTGAGCATAGAATCTTGAGTGAACCATTTCATTGATCAGTCTAGTGTGCAACTAGGTTAACTGAATTAGGTTAAACATAACTGTAAGCCTTAAAATAGCGTTGATGATAGGATGCCCTAGAAGTCGCTGACTTAATTTGTGCCCACAAGTAGCTATAATCAAATAAGTCCATTGTACTAGACATTCAAAACGATCTACCGCTGTATCGCATTTGATAAATAAATTGTTTTAAATTGTTTCAATTGTTTAAAAAAAACATGGTAATGCATAGTATTGTTAATTTTAAGAAAGTTTGAAATCGTTTTCGTTAACAAATGATAAAAAATACCAAGAGAGTGACAATTTGAGGAAAAACGCCTTTGATAATTTCTAATTTCTGTTATGAGTAAATAATCTGTAAATTCAAAGCACATTTAATTCCTAAACTATAGTTCTAAAGTTAGAATCACTGCGGTACACCGATTGCTTTAATTTCCAGGAACAAGAAATAAAAATGATTGCCACACTAACATAATTTTTTAAAATTTCTGACGTCAATTCGAGAAACTTTTTTGTGGATAACTAATAAAAACCCGGGTGGAAGATGAGAAATGAAATTTTAAAATGAACATGACTGATTTCTTTTAGTAAGCGTTGATATCCTTCTCGTTGTGCAAAACAAATTTGATTGACTTTTAGCTCATTAAGGCAAGTTTCCTTGTGAAGGACTTCGAACATATTTCTCCATTTACGAAGAGAAAAGAAAAAAGAAAGAAAAACATTTTATTTCCAATAAAGTATAACATGAAATGATGATACAGTGGTTTTTAAAACACCTTAACATTAAACATTCTTATCTGATAATAACACATTGGTATCGTAATACCCGTGCAAAATGTTGAATCAAAGAATGATTGAAAGAAAAGCATATCATAAATGAGTTCCTTTCCTTTGCCTAATCTAATTTTGACAGTGCATTTGAAAACAAGTTACTAAGAGAATACATTCCTCGTAACGCTTAGTTGAAAAACGTATTCGTTTGCGTGCATTTAAATTGAAATAAAAGCAAAAATCGAGTTTGAATACCTTAACACAGAGACCCTTAATTGCTATTCATACATGGTTATCGTAATACCCATGTTAATTAAGTGTTGAGACAAATGATTTTGATCCTTAATTGCTATTCATACATGGTTATCGTAATACACATGATAATTGTCGAAAACATGATTAGAAGAAAAGCACGAAAAAATGAGTTCCTCTTTGTCGCGGTAGTCGGATTCTGGAAATGCATTTAAAATACAGGTGACTAAGAAAAGCATAATTCATGCGACGCATTGCTGAAAACCCTCTCGTTAGTGCGTACTCGTATTGAATTATGAGCATAAGAACATAGGAACTAGTGATACGAGTGTGAGGGATTGACGTTAGAAGTAAAATGAGCAGATTTGATTTGTTTTGCGTCTAGAACTATGAGGTAGACAGTAGGGATTTGAGACAATTTTTCACAAGGACGCATCCTCTACTGTGCCAAGTTGTGAGCTTCGGAAAGAACATAATATTCACTCTTGCAAAACAAAAAATTGTTATGATGGTTCTTACGCTAATAGTGCTGGCGTAGTGAGTTAATCGGAGTCAAAGACATGAAAAGGATTGTTGTACAATGCTAGCCGTGACATTTTCAACATAGGCGGAGCCCTACAAAAAGTTAACAAGCCAAAATAGTGTTGTCATAATGTATTCACGAGAGTAATAAATTAAGAAGAGCAATTTAAGACCAGTATAAGAAGATTAAAAAGGGATGTTCTTTAAAGTTATGACATTCATCGAAACCTTTGCCCTTTTTTTTTAAATGTTATAATGAAACGAAAAAAGATGCTATAAAGTACCCTCACATTAACATCCTTTCTTTGCGGTAATTAATTTAGTTTTGAAAATGCTAATAAATTTAAGTAACTAATAAAAAAAAAATCCCTGTGACACATAGTTTAAAACACACTTGTTAGGGTGCGCGTATATTGGATTATCAGTCCAAAACGTTTGCAGCATAGCTGGAGCAATACGAAAAGTTAGCTACCGAAAATGATTTCGTCTTAATGCCCTCACGGGCGTAGGAAAGTCAAAATTGCCGATGAATTACGTCGCACATTCTTCATATGTTTTAATATGAGCGAAAAATGCTTTCAAATATATTGAAATTTAGACCATGACATGATATCTACACATGGGG
>JACJUY010003930.1:7956-34061 GCA_014220935.1 Platorchestia sp. MABIK | reverse complement strand
GCGTAAGAACCATCATAACAATTTTTTGTTTTGCAAGAGTGAATATTATGTTCTTTCCGAAGCTCACCACTTGGCACAGTAGAGGATGCGTCCTTGTGAAAAATTGTCTCAAATCCCTACTGGTACAATAAAAAATTGCACGCTTCTCCTCCTCCAAATTTTCATCCTCTCCTATCATCCTGAACAATTTCTGCCTCTTGCCAACAAAGGCTGGGTGTGTGTCCATGACGAAGAGTGTATGCTTCACAGGCGCTTCCGGCGAGATAGATGAGCGCAGCTCGTGTTGAGAAGAAGATCGAAATCTTCCTCATGACCTTACCTAATGATGCGGCCTTGGGCAGAGAAGAGCTCTTCCCTGGGCAGGTAAGCTGAGGAGAGGGACTGATCGAGAGCTCTGTCACT
Source organism: Platorchestia sp. MABIK (assembly GCA_014220935.1). NCBI lineage: Eukaryota > Metazoa > Arthropoda > Malacostraca > Amphipoda > Talitridae > Platorchestia > Platorchestia sp. MABIK. Next base: position 33,659 of record JACJUY010003930.1, on the reverse strand, counting down.
TCAACTGTTTTCATATATTACCTAACAATAAAAGTGATTATTTTAAGATAATGTGAATGAGTATAGAGTTTAAAGCGGGTATAAAATATTTGATCTATTTCAAGCAACCATGAGAGTAAAGTTTAAAGCGGGGATAAAATAAGTGATCCATTTCAATCAACCCAGACACGATTAAATTGCATTAATATTAGAAAACCTTTCGTACAGACCGACGCCCAAATGCTTCATTATTCTCGGCTGAGTGACTTCACTCGTAAACAATTTCTAACTTCGAACTGCACGGAGATGCACTCTATTATAATGATATATTCACTTGTGATTCCAGAAGGTTAGTTATGTTATACGCACTACGTACAAGGGAAACTGGTCTTCATTAACACTCGCGTATTAAGCGAAACTATCGTTTAGCGTCGAAACTGGTTCCAAGTGAAACTTGTGTTCGGTAGTTTATCGTGAGCATAGATGAAGTCATTATTTTAAAGCTTAACATCCGATTTGTGGTGTAACAACTAATCATTCCCACTTAACTGTTAAAAGCTCAGTAAAAGTTGAACCCTGGCGCTAAGGTTGACGGTAATGATTCCACCAAAGCTCATAGATGGTTTCATGCTGCGAGTAAAAACATGATCTTTTCATGATTTGATCCTCTAGTTTCACTGAAACTTGGTTAATAAACAGTTTACATATTTTACTGATTGAAAGAAGCCCTTAATGTTGGGCTGGCTGTATTAAGGATACTGCCTCCATATATTTGTGGGGCCACGCGTCTTGAGGGAGAAGTTTATACTTAGTAATTTCTTCCGATGTATACTTAAAGAAGGATCACTTCAATTAGATGCAAAAGTCCGATCATGTCCACCAGAGGCCACTGCAATATGCCGTATATTTGTTCTAAATATTGAATACGGTAGGGAGTCATGGAATTTGGTCTTTTGTTGATGATAGCTATTCCTAAAAGTGATAAAAATAACACGTGGATAGAGTTTACTATTTTTGGAGGGTTGTGAGTACCTAAGCGTACAACGAAGCGAAGAATAAAGGGTAAGGATATCTGTAACCGTTTTCGCTCCTGCACGTCATCAAGTAGGGAAACCCTTTTTTCGATTTTTGAAACTTGTGTCGTTACATGAGGCGAGTTTTGCTGTCGGAGCGTGCAGGAAATAAAGTAATTCTACTCCGCTCTTTGTGAAGGACACATCGTTGTGTTCTTGACAGCTTAATACCCCGAGCAATTTCGCAAAAAGACGCTCTAAAAAGAGCAACTTTTTAGCGCTGCAGTTCTTGTTTAACTGTAGCACTAATTGCAGTCGCTTGAAATAGACTCAACGACACTCCAGGGTCTCTTTAAAAATGGGGTCTAAAAGACTCACAACGTTGGAGAACTTTGAAAGACTTCCAGTCTAACCTGACCCTAAAGAACAAGTCTCTTTTGAACGACTCCTCGGAGACATTCTGCTAATCTTATCTAATTACTAAAGGCTGAAAAGAATGTCTTTGTTTGAAGAGAGACCGCACTTTTCTACCAAGGGAGGGAAGCAAGATGTAATGTGGGAGAGGCTTCTATTTTACCACGCGTGAAGGTTTTCAAGTTTGTACGTGATGCAAAAATTTGGTTTTGTGAACTTCATACAGTTGCGAAATCGTATTGTTCGAATTATCATAGGAATACAGCAGTACACTTCTGAAAAGTCGATACATTTTGCAGAGTGAAGCGGTCGAAACCTCATTCATTTTCAGAGCATGTTGTTTGCAGTAGACATTTCTTACTAATTTGACCCTTAGCGCAAAAATGCACTTTTTGAACTGTTGCTCCAAATAGCTCGAAAAAAGCATAATTTCCTGAATGATCGCTCGCGTCAGAGCTAAAAGTTGGATAGATTAACTACCGTTCTCTGAAAAATGGAACTCTGAGACTCCTCTGCGTGTGAAACGATTTTATTTCATAGCTAAATCCTGTGGTTTGCAAGTCAAAAATCAACCATTTTAATTTTTCTTGAAGATGGGCTCATGGTAACGGGAGAAAAAATATTCAAGAAAGTTTTAAAAATAGCTTTTATTTTGAAATATGGCAAAAAGACAAAGTTATCAACCACGCTGCACTTGTTGCATTTTGGTACTAAATTTCCAATATCGAAATTTGAATTAATTTTTTTTTATGTATGGCATTAAAAAGTCCGTAATGTAAATATTTTTGCATGTATGAATATGGTCCAGTTGCCCGTTGATCAAGGCTATAGAGACGCTATCGCGAGTCAAACTCTATCGTCGGATTAACATTAGTGTGAGTACAATTCCATGAATTTCTGCAGATCCTGCAGCAATAGACGGAAATCGTTGCAAGTTAATTCAACGTAAAATTTAGACTAGGTTGAAAGTACGGAAACTCGTCTCTAAATTCCCTGTGCATTTTCTCCTCCCAGAACATTTCTCTAGTGTTGTTCGACAGGCAACTGGTCGAAAACTTTCACGGAGGTTGAATTTTCTTTGGTATCTCGGATACAGTTCAAAATCACAGAAATTAACACCCCAGTTGTGAGATAAATCTACTAATAAAAGATCAAGTAAAATTATTCTTAGCCCGGAAATTTTTTTCGAAATAAATCCCTGCAAACGACATTAATTTTTTCATAATTAGGAAAATAAGTTCCAAACATAACTCGTAGACCTAAAACGTTCCAAGAGGTGATACCACGAATTAGCCTAAAAATGAACACTGGAATCTTAAATTCATCGTTGAAACGCGTTTATGAAGAAATTTTTAAGGGGGAAAACAGTTCTCAGTCGTCATGGAAGAAGTCATCGTCTCCATCAAAGTAGCCCCCGAAGCTGCGGACGATGGTGGGAGTGTAGACACGGCGGGGAGCTGAGTACACTGCGCGGAAGCGAAAAATTGCAACATTTTTTTTGTCGCCGATGCTAACGAGAATAAAGTTAGCGGAGTGTTTTTGTGTAAAAGTTTTTACCCGCACCAGAAATAATTACGTCAAAACTGTGGGGAGTTATTGATGGGAATTCGTATTGAAATTTTATTGGAATGTATTAACAATAAGCAGGAGATTTCGTAAGAGCTGTTGATGCTGTCATGAGCTCAACTGCTAGAAATAATAATAGGAAGAACTGTGTCATGAATTATCATTATGAATTGTTTCCGAATGGTGAAGTACGTGAATTCATTCATATACTCTTCACAAAGCAAATGTGGATTCTGGATAGCGAAGAGAAATTCAAATGAATGAATGAGCAAATAATTTACCAGTAACTTCTACCAAACATGTTCATTGCCGTAGAAGATTGTACTAGGCGCCCAATTTGCACGGATGTGCACTTTTAGACAGGTCTATTTTTTAACGTTCATAGTTTTAAAAGAAATATTAGTAAACTGAACACTACGAAGTAGACCGTAATTTTGGATGAGTATCAAATCCAGCAACAGAGTTTTCTGCATATTTCAAGCTTAAATATAAATAACATCGATGACGATATTTTCTCGCATTCTCATGAACTTCTACGGTGGTTTAAGTGTGAGTCAATGTTTAAAATAATACGATGTTAAAATTGTCTAATAACATGAATTCCAAGAAAATATTGCATCTTGAAAACTAATAAAGGCTGCTTACATCTTGTGGAGTTGAATTCCACGGATCTTACAAAGTTGAAAATATGAGCGAAAATAATTCTTAGACTTATATTTTTACTGAATGGCTGTTATAAAGCTCGTCTTTTAAAAGTGAATTTCCTCTCATGAGGTTATTGACGTCAGGAGTCGTTTGTGTGCTTCATATACATGAGCTTCAAAACCCAGCAAAATCCATGAATTTATTCCTATCTTTCAAAATTCTAGTTTGGTGGAGTTTCGACAACGATTAAAAGCATTAAAATCGAGCAAAATATAACGGCTTTTGTTAGAATGCAAAAGTACTAAATGATTTGATTTCCTTGCGATTTTGCTGTCTGCATCGTGGGACACGCGGTGTCGTTTGGATTGAATTTTATTTATTCAAGAGGCTCTCACATCGTTGACCTTCCAAGAGCTCAATTTCTCCAGGCGGATTTAGTGTTCAAATTTTCCATCTGGTGTTCAGAATGTCTGGGATTTTAAACACTGTTGTTGTGGACTCCAGTTATTTTGCGTCCTCTGTGCGCCTGATCCATAATTCAGAGTCCGGTGAACATTTAAAAATGGAGTTTGGTCGCTTAAACTAAAGTTTTACGGAGAATTTCTGCATTTTGAGAGTTGAAGCAGAATTTAAAAATCAATTCTTTTGAATTTCTTGATGCACTTTTTGGGGTTGCACCAAGTTCTATTCTCATTTCGTTTTTAAAATAATTCCAGACGACGATAATTGTAACATCATTGTCGTATTCGTGATCAACATGTGTTAATATTAAGTTTCAGTGAAAATTTAAAACAAAATAGCTGATGCGGCAAACATGGAGGAAGTTGACTAGTCTTTTGATATAACGTCAAGTCGTATTTATTGATCATGAGAGTAATTTTTAGTTGCATACTGCATGGTGAGAATTACATAATAGTCTCTATTTCATTGCTCACTTCCTCATTTACTTTCATGCCTGTTTATACACTTTTCAATCAACTCTACATTAGACTCTTGAGTCGATTTGTTAATTCTAAACTAAGGCCTTTTTTTTAGATTCAATCTTAAAGTTTTACATTGAATTCGTGAGTTGAGACTCATATCCTCATGTAAAATTCAGGACCCGTGCTGCCTATAGAGTAAACTCCCAACTCTACACAGACTCAGGCTCTACAGACTACAACTCTAAACTGGACGTCTGCACTCAGCCTCGTTACTGGAACTCTAGACCGAGACTCTGGACGGAGACTCACCGACTCTGCGGACGGGCCGGAAGGACACGGAGGGCGCGAAGCTCCTGAAGGAAGGAGCCCCCCACCTGTAGAAGTCGTCGTCAGGGGCGGGCATGGAGAGCGCGACGGCCACCAGGGCGAGGGCGAGCAGCTGGAAGGAGGGTCACCGTGGTATTCTTTGGTCGTTCAGTAAATTGGAAATATGACATGCGCAAATGTAAAAAACATTTTGGCCAGGTAGCAAAGTTAATCGCGTTGTTTTATAATATGTAGCAAGGGTTGGTTTTATTCGAAAACAAGGAAACTAGCTGTGAGCATACGTGCAGACGAATTCATGAACATGTGATGAACAAAAAAATGGTTCGAGAAATGATACAATGAATGCAATGAATGTAACTATGAATTAATAATTCTTATTTTCTATGCACCCTTTATATTTGAGAAGAATGACTTTGAACGATTTGAACACGCTGCAATATCTTAATCGCCATAATTTTTTTCATCAACTACGACTAAGCAAAATCGAATTCGATCGTATAATCTCGTCAACCCAAATTATAGCGAATGTAAATGGCAATTTACTTCATTTGATCACAAGTAGTCGGTGTAAAAGTTAATTGGATCATCACTTTTAACCAATTTCAGATACATGTTCGAATAATCGAAAGGAAGAACCGAGTCGTACGTGTGTATGGCATCCATATCACTATCATTTTTGTGCTTTTATGCTAACGCGAGCGCTGAGATTCAAAGGCATTTGAAGTACTTATTGCTAGTATAAAGGAAAAAATCAGTGTGTGTTGCTGATAGAAATTCTTATGAATCGATTGTAAAAAATAAACTACAATTGAAATTTTTCAAGTCGCAGAAAATTAACTTGAATACATACTTTCTCAGTATTTTAACAGTGTGCGTACAAGTTCTTCTGATTTTAAAAGCGAGTTAAAAATTGAAGGCACATAATTAAACTTAGCAACGTGGATATATCAGCTGTGCGATCTCACCAGTTTGGCAAACATCGTGGAGGCAGATATGGCCGAGTGGTGAGGGGATATGCGCTGGTGTGATGCGGAGATGCTCAGCTGAGGAGAACTGTGTGAGGCACCGTAGCACCGCGGCTTATAAAGCCCGCCAGCGGGGGGTCAATTGCCCTCAAGGACAAAACGGAGCAATCCGAAAAGGATCCGCCCTTTGCAGATTCGTCTTCAGGTACCTCCGTCACTGATGAGGGTAGCTCAAAGATCAGCGCGGGTCGCTCAAGCGTGTCAAGTGCAGGTAGACGCGGATGTGTGCGTTGTTTGAATCTTTAAAATGGAAAAACATCGTTTAATTCTTTCTTCGAGGTCGTGAGGAAAATGCTTCGTTAAAACGCCCGCGAGTTTTTAACGATTTTTCTTGGATATTAAGTAATGACTGTAAGTTGGCATTTTAAACCCCAACAAGGAGGGTTGAATTTTCTAATAGAATTTTTAGCTCAATTATCAAGAGGTTCGAATACAAAAAAGGGAACAGTATCTTTTGAGAATTAAGCCAAAGGTTTTAAGGAGAGTAATTTCTAGACAAAATCCAATCTTTACTAAATTACTTCATTGCAAAACTGGAACACATTCGCACGAGTAGATTCGCAACTGAAATTCTCCTAAACAGGAGAAAAACCTCCATCTGAGTTTTAAGCTCTTTTTTGAATACAATTGAGTTGAGTGGCTACGAGTTAGTTTTTGCAGAAAATTCTGTTCATCAAATTCGGTGATGGTGTTCTCGCACGAGTAACAAGAGAATGTGCTAAGCAACAAGAGGCGAGCTCCAACCACCTAGCAACGTGTCGCTAAGGTTTTTTCAGCATAAATTTAGTTTCATTTGGATATTATTGAATTTTTATTTTAGTATAGTTTCAATTTCGTTAAGTTTGATTTTTGTTGCATTTTAGCTCAGTCTTAGTTGCGTTCAATTCAACTATAGGTTTTTTAAAATTAGTTTTAGCTTCGTTAAAGCTACATTCCAGTTTAACTTTAAATCAATTTTAATTCGGTTTCATATGAGCTTAGCGTCGTTTTATCTCCACTTTTAGATCAAAATCAGTTCAGTAGTTAAAGCTGAGTAATCGCAATTCGAGAATCACAGCTCACTTTTCAATGAGACCACATTTCTTCCATTGAACGGCTTCTGTAAGCACGGTGAAAAGACTAAACGTGAAGTATAGGTCAAGAAGTCTTGATTGCAGCTAAAAAGCCCTTCTTTTCTATTTTCTCAAATACTCTCGAGCTAGAAGGATCCTTCAGGACCAGAAAAGGACGTTAAGATCAGGAAGTGCAGGGCTCCAAGTACAAAGGATCGTACACTGCGTTCTTAGTGCTCAGCAGAGGGTGCACGCTTGGCAATATGGAGCACTAACAAATCGTGTTCCCTTGAAATGAATTTTCGTATCCACATTACAGAACCTACAATAGCGAATGTCTCTTAGGTGAAAATTAATGCTTAAAGTGTTATTTTTCTTTACATATGCTTATAGGGTAGGTTTGCCTGTGTATAGGGCCGTGGTATAGGGTTACAGCAGGTAGTGAGTTCTGATGAAAATATTGAAACTTTCAGCGAAATACTGAGTGATGAAGACTAAGGGCATAAATTTTAGCGCTCACAAAGTATGGGACATAATATACTTCAATCGTAGGAGGTTAAATATGATTGTTTTTATGAATAAGGTCTTTTAGCTAACCTGGTTACGATTGAAATGAGTGAAAAATTTTGTGTGAACGGGTGACCATCGCGATGTGTACACGTGTATGCCGATATTCAAAATATGAGAAAAAAGTTTAAAACCTACCTCCATAACTACACATTCACCTAACATTCAGAACATACCCACCTACACATTCACCTAACATTCAGAACATACCCACCTACACATTCACCTAACATTCAGAACATACCCACCTACACATTCACCTAACATTCAGAATATACCCACCTATCCAAACACCTTTTATTCAGATCATACCCACCCACATATTCACCTTTATATTTTGGAAAACATCAGCAATATTTTTTCTTCCCTTTATTTCTCGTAGAGTTTTTAGTAAAGCTAGTTCCTCATGTGAGTTCCAGGGCATCATAATAGATAAACATTTGACCTTCAAAGAGCACATCGCTCATATTAGTTCTAAGTTATTGAAATCCGTCGGAATCCTTCATAAAATGAAAAATTCATTGCCCAAATAAGCTTTGCGAATACTTTACCGAACGCTCATTCCACCATACTTACAATACGGAATAGAAACATGGCACGGAACTGATAAAAATAAAGCCAAAATACTTCTTACTCTGCAAAAAAGAACCATCAGAGCGGGAAAAAAACTAGAATACAATGCTCTTAAAAATGATTCATTAAGAGGTTTCCAAATACTTAAACTTTCGGATCTCTACAAACTCTCCATACGTAATTTCATGTATAAAAAACATTAACCAATGATAGCGACAAAAACATCAAACAATTATTAACTGCACAACCTGGTCATCACGACCATTTAGCCCGAAATAGAAGTAACTTCATGCTTCCTGATAATTCAAACGCTCGGTCACAGCACAGGATGTTCTTCGTTGGGACTAAAACATGGAACTCAATCCCTACGGAGATCAGTGAAAGTAATTCTTACAAGGTAGTCAAAATAAACCTTGATTCTCATTGTAAATCGGAAAAATAATTATGTAAGATAACCAAGTTAATTCTTTACTCCTAAATGACTAATCCTGATAGGGTAATTTCCCACGGTTAATGTCATTGACCTTCAGTCCGTTCTTAAATCGTTTCTAGAATATACTGTTAACATCTTGCCCATATAAACTGTTTTGTAAAATGAAGCATCGAATATCGAGTGAACTAATTCATTGATCAGTCTAATGCGTAACTAGGTTAAGTGAATTAGGTTAAATATTATTGTACACGTTAGAATAGCGTTGGTGGTGGGATGCCCTAGAAGTCGCTGAACTTATTCGGGCCCACAGGTAGCTATACTCAAATTTGACCATTGTACTAGACTTAAGAAACAATCTACTACTATATAGTTTGTGGTAAATAAATTGTTTAAATTGTTTAAAGACTGATGGAGCCGGAGGATGGAAGAGAGACTCGAGCAGCGTGTGTGGGCTTGATGGCACAGCGCGGCGAGGGGTGGTAGCGATACTAGAGTGGACGTTGTGGTATGTGTATGGTAGGTATTGATACCCTTGTGATTGTTGTAATTTATGGTAGGTATTGATACACTTGTGATTGTCGTGGCTTATGGTAGGTATTGATACCCATGTGGTTATTGTGGTATATGGTAGGTTGTTGTGATATATAATAGGTATTGATGCCCTTGTGGTTGTTGTGGTATATGACAGATTTTGACACCACTGTGATTGTTGTGGCATATATAACGCCACTCTGATTTATGTTGAAGAATGATGATTCGGGAAAATGATCGTCATTATAATGCATAAATGAACACCTGAGTGAATATCCAATGTACGAGTAAGCACATCAACAGATTTCATGTTAAAAATCGATTTTCAGTAATCTAAATAGCGCACACTATTCTACAATAACAATCAGTAACGTACAGAAATATACACTAATCTGCAGCAATATCAAGCGATTTAAAGTAATTTACAGTACCTCAAGCAGCACCAAATTTTAACGTACAGTGAGGTACAGTGATGTACAGTGATGTACAGAGATGTACAGAGATGTTCAGAGATGTACAGTGATGTACAGAGATGTACAGTGATGTAAAGCGATGTACAGAGATGTACAGAGATGTACAGAGATGCACAGAGATGTACAGAGATGTACAGAGATGTACAGAGATGTACAGAGATGTACAGAGTTGTACAGGGATGTACAGAGATGTACAGAGATGTACAGAGATGCACAGAGATGTACAGTGGCCTGCTGCTTTGATCAGTCACAAGACCATGGACGCCAGCCGAGCTGCCTGCAAAACACGCGTTTTGCAGGCAACCTACACTATTCTCATTGTTGCTAACATAATTGTTATATTATTATTCACGATCTTTCCTTTCCACTATAAATGATATCATCATTTCAGAGAAAAAATGCGGAGGACTTGTGTGAGTGTGTTGTTTTTGTACGTGTCCCTATTTTGTGTTCTATTTTTCTACGTTCTAGTGCGTAGTGTTGTAGAGATCGTACTGACATTATTGAACCAACTCTTTGAGGGAACGGATTTGTGATGTCCGTGGAGATAAGATTGAAAAACACGAATTACAGATTGCATTAAAATCATAAAATCATGCACTTAAACAACGGTAACTATAATTGATATTCAGTTATAAAAGCGGATTATACATGAGAAATAGCTATGTTTGACCACAAAAAATGATGGAAAAGTAATGAATATGTTGAGTTGTAAATTAAAATCAAGTTACAACTTCGCTCTTATGTTCGTTTGATAGCGTTGCTACGTCAAATTTGACTTCATCCAGTTGTGTGTTTCAGTTCCAAGGTGTGCGTGTAATGTTAATTAGGAGCTGAGAGTGTCAAGGTATCGTAATAATTTAATTCTTTTATCTTTTCTGGTTGTCTCACATGCTACATTCATTGTGTGTTTTTTATTAACTTACTTAAAGAGGTCGAATGCTGATAAAAATTAGCTTTGAACAATAAGATTCTGGATGGAGCACGGTACATACATTGCGATAAGGCCAATATAGAGATTAATTCTTCAGAAATCATGAGTTTACCAGCTAAATTATTTTACTCTCTCATCAATTCTTCAGCTATTTCACTTCACTACCAAAATTGTGCAGCATAATTGCAATCATTTAAAAAAAACATAACTGTTAATTTGCAGAATCCTTTTGCCCCACAGCGGAGGCAAATTTCCCACTTCACAAGACAGTCGTGGGGTTTTCCCACGGAAGATAGGGGAAAAATCTTCATAATGGGAATCCTTCAATTTTTTATCTCGGGAATGGCTGCACGTACTTAAGGCCCGACTCATTTCCATTCCCATTCCCTGGTCGACTGAGGTCACGCCTAGCGATGACTTATGTCTCTTCCGTGAGAACGGTATCAGATATCAGTCTTCTTTTCCAGAAGTTTCATCACGGATCTCGAAGGAAAGTGGTCAACACATTCACTACGTGTTGGTACATATATGTACCACGTGGTCCATTACTGATATACGTGTTGGTACATATTTGTACCACGTGGTCCATTACTGATATACGTATTGGTACATATGTGTACCACTGCTCATTTTTTCTTAATTTCTAAAAACCAATGTCACACCTTTATATTTCATGAAACTCAAATAATTATCTTCATGTATGTGCTTGGAAAAGGCTGAAATAATGTAAAAAATTGTTGTTATTAGATCCCTTATTGGGAAAAATTTGGGTATATATTGAAAATCACAATGAAAACACAGCCATTTGTAATAAAAGAAATCATTCTCCGTCAAAGAAAAACTATTATTACTAAGCTTTAAGTCAAAAATCACATCAGATGATAATAAGTTGTACATATAAAATGGCAAAACTTTCCGATCTTCCAACTCTCTTATTGGCTCTATGCATATTTCTTTTTTGCCAATGAATGGAAACAATCGTGGTGATGCAGATACAGATTTCCAATTATTTGCAACTCCAGTGTTTCTATGGCTCATTTCATTTTGAAAACTTTCATCGACAGACAAGTTCTCTGCTTCTCATTCCGATAATTCATCTAAATATGTACTGGGTTCATCAAGAAAGCATTCACTGTTATAAGAATAATTTTCAACTACTGCACTGCTTTTATTTCAATAAAAGGTTGCATCGTTCATGGCTGAAAAGTGAAAATTTATGTTTTTATAATTAATTTTTGACACAATCAAACCAGATACAATGTAAATTGTTTCATAATATCAATGCTAAAATAAAATAATGAGGATACTTCTAGAATATAAGCACGCATCTATCAAAGATACGTGTACCTAAGTTGTACCAACACGTCACAAAGTCATTGCTCATAGCAGCACACACGTATTGGATAATATATGCACCACGGAGGCGTGGTACATGTTTGGCCCAATACGTGTGTCAACGATGAATTTTTACGTGGGTGACGGAGTGTTCCACATTTGTCCCAAGCATTTTATTACTTCTACATGTTGCTTAGAGTAACACTGAACTACTGTACTGTAATTGTCTTGTGATTATGCCGTGACTGTAGCGCGCGCCAAACGCATTTAGTGGTGGACAATAATTTGCAACAGTCGCTAAGGAAAGACTGCTAAAATAGCAACCGCAGTGAACGTGTTAATCAATATTTCTCCTTTTAAAATTTTATTCCCTCAACTGATAAACAACAAAAATTACACGCCGTGTTTTAGAATTTCAGTATTTTAACGTGTGCTAATTTTACTGGGCGTTATACCTATTACAGCGTACAGGATCCTAGAACGACTAGCGTTCCTCAACTAGGGTAAATGACTTTCATATATTTTTTTGCGGCTACGTTTGTACCCTAATTTGTTGTTCCGATGGTAGAGTATCTAAGAAGCGAACTTCAAGGTAGTGGAAGAGAGTTTGAGTCCCCCACACAGGGGCGGAGTTCACCAGTGCTGACGCATGCAAATTGCTCCTTCGTGATTGGAGACATTGCAACATGAGCGTCGAGAGCCCGCAGCGAGGGAACGGGAAATCTCTTTCACAGTGAAAAAAGTGATAAAACTTTTTATTGTTTTAATCTAAATTATGCGCAAAACAGGATATCAACTGGTACAAACAATAAAATAGACAATGTAGGTGCAAAATTGATTTCATTTGAATTTTGAATGTAAATACATTTGCGGATTTTATTAAAATTTAATTCACGGATACAAAATTTTTTAGAAATCAGATTTTATACAAATTCCTGAAAAATGAGCGTCGCAGTTCAAAACATATTCTAAGACTTTATTGAAACTAGGAAGCTTCGTGTACGAAAAAGTACACGAATGAACATAAATAACAAATGAAAGAAAACCTCTTCATTTGGTTCGTAAAATTAAATACCGAGCTTAGCAGCGCAATGAATTTGTGTTTCTCTCTGCCTTAAAACGGAGTTCATTACAATTCAATATTCGAGAACTATCATACTGATACTTAGGTATGACTGCTGACAGCTAATGAGTGTCCCAATATCCATTGAGATAGTTTTTGCGTACAGCAAAAATCTTGAAGCATTCCGGTTCGCGCGATCCGAATTCCAGAGCTCTGATTTCCGCATTATTCGGGCTGCAAAACCTAATAATATATCTTGGTCATTTTTGCCACTGTTCAAGGCTTCCTACCGTGTTTCCATACCGAAACAAATGCCATCTGCCTCATTTTGAATATTTAAAACGCATTTGACACATTTGCGGTCAAAAAACCTACACCTAGGTTGGATTTGAGCATTTCGGTGTTGTATAATTTTCTACTGTAATTTTTAATTAGTGGTCTCTCTAACACAGGCCAACTCGTTGTCTGTAACTTCGAGGAATTAGTGCAGACTGATGAAAACAATGTGTCACAAGGTTCAGCTTAAGGTCTGGTATTTTGATATTTTTACTAATGACATTACATCCATCACTGACGGATAGTTTTTGTATCTGCAGCTGATGTAGTTTGTTACGTTAGATCTGTGCGTCTCAGTGACGCCGTGTTGAGGATGAAAGTAATCATAGAAAACTTAGTTATGGCTAGTGACGAATAAATTGCAACCGTTGGCAAAACAAATTTACGCTGTTCACGTCTCACTCACGTGCTGTAAGAATACTCTAAATAAATTTGAATGATAAGCCCCTAGAGTGGGCGAACTCGTTTATGTATCATACCTTAATTGGAAGTAATCCTGGATTACGCGCTCTCTTGCACGAGTCATAGCTAAGTGGAAACTACAAAAATAGGTAAAATTTGTGGAAGGTTTTATTCTGTCTCCAGGTTTATAAAGAGGCGCGATCTTTAATGCTTCGGTTTCCTTTTGCGTATCCACCAATAACGTACGCACTAAATGTTTGGGTAGGTTTATACTGCTGACATGCAAATAAAAAACCCAGCTATTTTCAATAGAATTCTGAAAATATAAATATCGTAGCTTTTAACATGAATTCGGTGAACCGTTGCACCCATTTGAAATGCAGAATTAAAGAATTCGATGTACCTTCATTTAAATTTGTTGATCAACGCTATTATTAATAGTGATTTGGCCACTAAAACAGTTTTTATGTGCAATTTTAGACAAAAACATTGTATTATATTCGAAACACTATTTTTAATTTCCCAAACATGCTGAGATAAGACAAAGGTCCGTAGTCGTTCAGAGCATTCTGCAATACATTTTTTGTCTGCTCTCATCTTTAAATTGAGGCAAATAATTTCGTTAGTGAGCGGTCGCTCAAATACAAATGATACATGAAAAATTATGACAAGTTACCACTAGTATTGACATAATTCTGATCAATGGAATACATGTCTGTAAATGACAGATAGAAGCAGTGAGTTATTTTCAATGCTGAACAAAGCTACAGCGACCGATGCAAACCATGCAGGTGCATGACATCAATTTTTTAAGAAATAGCCTTTTTGACTTTACAAGTTATGATTCCATTTGAAAACTTATAATATTACTGCATGTAGAGCATGAATGCACCTGGGTACACACAATACAAATGCACCTCCATTTGTCGCAGCTACCTCGAGAAGCGGCGCGGCGTGAGCAGAATGGGCTTGTAAGAGCTGGGTGCCAAGCAGAGCACACTCATGCAAGTTCTCAGGTGCCAACTGAAGAATTGAATTTAAAGTTGGAAATCGCCACTCGATCCATGGAACAAAATATTCTGGCTAAAAACTGCATGTTGAGCTTTTTTTTTAAAGTTTCCCAAGATATTATTCCGGTTCTACGAGCTTTTCTTCACAGATCAATTTTAAATCGACTGAAAAATTACTTACGAATTAATGAGAGAAGCACGATTTTTGCATGACTTTTTTTCTTCAAGAAGCGAAGAATTGAAATACACCGCAACATTTATTTCACCAGCAAAAGACAATAGCTCTTTACGTCATGTGCATCTGTCTACGTACATCACGTGTGTACTATCGCGTATGTCGCGTGTGCATATGTAACTCTACCTCACGTGTAGCTGTCTACCTCACGTGCAGCTGTCTACCTCACGTGTAGCTGTCTACCTCACGTGTAGTTGTCTACCTCACGTGTAGCTGTCTACCTCACGTGTAGCTGTCTGCCTCACGTGTGTAGCTGTCTACCTCACGTGTAGTTGTCTACCTCACGTGTGTAGCTGTCTACCTCACGTGTAGCTGTCTACCTCACGTGCAGCTGTCTACCTCACGTGTGCAGCTGTCTACCTCACGTGTGCAGCTGTCTTACCTCACGTGTAGCTGTCTACCTCACGTGTAGCTGTCTACCTCACGTGTGCAGCTGTCTACCTCACGTGCAGCTGTCTACCTCGCGTGCAGCTGTCTACCTCACGTGCAGCTGTCTACCTCACGTGCAAGCGTCGGGTATGGGGGACATGTGTGTGTGTGTGTTGTCTTCAAGGCTCAATTATTCAAATTTTTCACCTCGAAAGCGTCGTCCGAATTTTAGTTCCAGTACCTATAACTGTGTAAGCCCATACAAAACGATGCTTATAATTAACTCTTCTTTAACTGTGCTGTCTTGCGCCATTAAACCTGCTTAAAAGCTGAGTTAAAATCTACAGACTGCTGATCGAATTACGTTTGATCTTTGGCGAATTGTGCTAAGACTAAGAAATAAATCAATTGGATAAACTGCAGAAATAGTAAGAAGATTTAGTTCGATGAAGAAAAATTCCGTTGAGTTCTGCATGTTTCAATAAAGGTTGCAAAATGAGACTGTGCTTCACTTGAATGCATAACGCATTGTGTTGAAACAGCGCACCTGAGAATAACAGGCGCTTAGACAAATTTTCGCGCTGCTTTGCTGAAATTCATATTTGATCACAAGTAACGCATTACTATTTTGAGCATAAATTTCACTTGAACAATGCATGCTATTTACCAAACTGTGCAAACTTCAGAAATACAACATCATCAAAAACCGAAATTGATTTAATAAAATAAAAAAAATAGCAGTGACGATGCAGCAACAGGGCGCAACAAATAACTCTCTGGAGTTCCGGCTCCCACGAGGTAAAATCCCCAAGGGGGCGAAGAACCAATGCCATTGGAAGAACTCCCCGGAATTTCGGAGTTCTTCTGAGGGAGATGCTCAGCTCAGGATTTATGGGCGGCCTCGAGACTGTGACGTCAGTGCAGGGCGTTAGCGTCCCCAGGATTTCCAAACAATTTACGATGTCGTAGCCGTGCAGTTGGCAGCGTAAGTGCTAAGTAGACTTACGCTGCCAACTGCATCCCTACGACGAAGTAAATTTTTTGAAAATCCATTCCCTGGTGGAGCGGCTTGTCGAGCTTGAAAAATTTATGCAAGAATTATGGTGCGTTTTACTGCGTGAATTGCAAAATTGGATTAGCAGAAAAACTGGAATAAGGATGCCATTTTTGTTGGTGACCATTATAATTGCTAGAAAGATATTGCAAGACTGTAAGCGTCAAAAACTGATGGTAACACGGTAAACTTTTAAGAGATTGTCATACGGTAAAAGAGAAAGGAAAGTAATTCGGTAAATATTTTGTTAATTAAGATAATTTTTACAGTTCCAGCGGCGACACCGGGCTTTTAAAGCTCATAGAGTAAAAAAATCTGGTTTTAATAATCATTGAGATCGCCATTAACTCTGTTTAGGGTCAAAGGACTCGCCATGAAAGAGGAAATGAGAACTATGTGTAGAAAAAGGTGCTGTAAACACGTGATAGGCATCACTGCTCTGCCCCTGATGTAGCTGTGTATTAATGCACAAATTTTACTGTTACAATGCATGTCATTTTCTATTTATTTAAGAGTTATTCAATTTGAATTGATTTCAGGCAAATTGGTTCAGATAAATAACAGCAATGTGAATGTCTATGCATATAAGCGCATTTATTACGGTAATATAAGAAAAAATGTTAATTAAAATTAGAAGTTAAGTGTGTGCTGGCCGTCAATGACAAAGACAATCATTCACAAGAAGGCTAAGTTAATTTGAGAAGCGTGAATATAGTGAGGGATAATGTACGCACTGCTTACAAACTGTTGCGCACTAGATATGACATACACTAAATTGCCAAAAATTAGTTAACATTTGTACAAATTGTGTGGTTTAATTAGGAAATAATTTAATTATTCTGTCTCCAGGTTTATAAAGAGGAGCGGTCTTTATTTTTTGGGGTTTCTCTAGCGTCTCCACCAATAACGAACGCACTAAATGTTTGGGTAGGTTTCCTCAGCTGGCGTGTGAATAGAATAACAGGCTGTTATCAATAGAATTATTGGATACTATAGATTTAATTTTGGAAACATTCTCACAATTCAATGAATTTGCTCGACAATATTCATGATTCATTTAATTTGCTTTACCCTATGGGAAATTCACTGAGTGTTCGGAATTAAATTTTCTATCCTCGTAATCTCTTGAAGTGAAACAAGAAAAATATCGATGCATAAGCAACTGCCACGTGTTTCATCCACACAGGTCATTGGCACCAAGCCAAGAAAATTTTGTCATACTTTTGTGTGTCAAGTTGTCACAAAACCGACACACTTTACATTATCACTCTATGTATTATGACACACTTTTATGCGTCTTGGGCTTAAACGACACACCTAAATGTTTCAACTATGACACACACATTTCGTATTTCAATTTTATTTCACATAAATGTTTCACTTTCTCAGGCTGAGCACTGATTACACTAATTTACCTACAACTCCTGATAATTAGAAAAAAATTAGAGGGACCATTTGACGTTTTTAGGGAGAATTATACTCTATTCACAAAATCTAAATACGATTCGGTTTTTTACAAAGATTGTTGTGATATTTGAAACATCAATTTAAGTTTTAACTCCCTGAACGGCTTTAAAATGTGGTCAAAGGAAGTGCTCCAATGTGTATCAAAGTATTTCTGAATAACCGTTTGACACACGCAGGTGTTTCAAAATTTCTCTCGGTGCGCAGGCGAACAAATAAATACAAACAGTCTCTCCCCGAATTATGCAGGAACTTCACGGAACGAAATAAACAACTCTTGAATCCGTTGATTGACTACATCTATTTAATTCGTATTACAACTGACTTATGCGATCTTCAACTCATGCGCATAAAAGATGGCCTCAGTTATTGAACTAATACGATGCTTGGTTCAAGTTAAGAATAAGTGGGATGACTTTTTGTCCGTAATGCTCGAGGTCCACGAAGATGATGTACAGTATAACGAGAGAATAGTCCGTATAGCCCCAATTTATTCTAATCGTAATTAAAGATCTTCTAGTAGAACTTCCGTATATCAGTGAGGGGATCAGCAAATAGATTTTTGATTTGGCTACGAGAAAGCATCAGCCTAGGCCATCACCAGACACTTCACTAGCGTAACGTTCAGTTAGCTGGGTAACGATGTAGTTAACTGAATGATGAAACACTTCCCGAGATTGTTGGAGAGTTTTCATAACTGGGATAAAAACTGGTACTCATTCGAACAGTGTAGGAGTTAATTGAACTTAAGAACTGTTAACTGCATTACGGAACCCTTAACTGGAAAGTAGAAGAGTTAATCGCATTACAGAACACTTATCATGATAATAGTCCAGTTAACTAACCTATAGAACAATTAACTGGATAGCATAACCGTTAACAGGAAAACAGAACAGTTAACTGAATGAAATAATACTTTAGTGGATAACAGAATAGTGAACTAGATGGCATGACAGTTAACTAAACAATGGAGAAGTGAATTTAATAACAAAGCAGTTAACTTTAGAACAGAACCGTTAACTGTATAGTGAACAGTAACAAAATAGCGGAACATTCACCAGTCAATGAAACACGCTGCCAGAAAAGGTCATGGAGTGCATGGGCGAAGCTTCTTTTAGCTGTGCGCTGCAGTCTCTGGTGATGAAGCCGCTGCAGCCTTGACTACTTGACTTCAAGTGGGAGGATGTAGCCGCTGTGGCCTTGATTACTTGACTTCAAGTGGGAGGATGTAGCCGCTGTAGCCTTGACTAGTTGACTTCAAGTGGGAGGATGTAGCCGCTGCAGCCTTGACTAGTTGACTTCAAGGGAGAGGATGTAGCCGCTGTTGCCTTGACTACTTGACTTCAAGTGGGAGGATGTAGCCGCTGTAGCCTTGACTACTTGACTTCAAGTGGGAGGATGTAGCCGCTGCAGCCTTGACTAGTTGACTTCAAGTGGGAGGATGTAGCCGCTGCAGCCTTGACTAGTTGACTTCAAGTGGGAGGATGTAGCCGCTGCAGCCTTGACTAGTTGACTTCAAGTGAGAGGATGTAGCCGCTGCAGCCTTGACTACTTGACTCTAGACAAAAAGGATGAAGCTGCATAAAACACTACTTATTATAAAATAACACTTAGAAAGGACCACCCTCACAGCACTGGTCGCTACAATCCGAACCACTTACACACCTCATTTAGAAATAGGCTTGAGGCAAAAATTTTGGACTTGACTATTCGCACACAATTGTTCCCTTGTCATCGGCAACTTGGTACATCTCATCTCTCCTCTCACCGTTCAAGCCCGCTTTGTTCAGAGCCAGTGCTTCTTTCATCGTCATGGCGTACTAGATAGGAGGGTTCCTCGAGTAGCGTGGGCGTGGCAGTACGACGTCGCGGTTGCCTGTGACGGGGTGCTGTTCGGTCTCCCGGGAATGTGCACTAGTGAAAGCTGCCGCATTTTCCGTGGAGATGGATCTTTTGCGATGCTGCTGTGAGGTCGTCACTCCAAGGCCGAGTCGCCACCGTGTCGCAGGACGGCGACTGATGAGGCACCGGGGACAGCGGAAAGAATTGACTGACGAGGAAGGTTGTAATGGTCCACAGCGCTGTCCGGTCAGCCCTCGTTAGTCAAGTTTCGCTTCCAAAACTGATGTGGCTTCTCTTTATTCTTTCCTAAACAATAAGTTTGTGAAGTTCAAATTGGACTTCAGTATTTGATTATTTTGAAAATGACCTTTAGAAACAGCTGAATTTTTTGTTGTTTTCATTGTTTAATTACATTGTGCAATGGCTACTTACTGTTGGATCCTTATGGCTCAATTGTTTCATTGATATTATCTAGTTTGACATCATAGCTAAGTATAAAATCCAGTGCCAATAAATCTCCACAACAATTGTAACTGCTAAATTACTTGCTTTCTTTGTCCTAAGCACTGCGTTTCTGTGAGACTCTCAACAAAACTCACGTCTGCGTGTGTTTACAGCCGAACTCCGTCATTCGCATTCGAGCATGCCGAGTGGGTCGGTCGTAGAGACGTGCTGGGGAACGGAGAAAGTTCCTTTTCTACGCCATGTGAAGGTAAAACTACTAATCATCAGTCAACGTCACTCAACTCTATTCCCTTCTCATAATTAAATGGTAATCAGTTTCCCGTTTTAATTCTCCTTTTGGGCATTTTTCCATGAAAACCACAGCAGTCTTCACTAGTTGACTTTGAAGGGTGGGTAAAGCCACGGAAATTCTGATTAGTTCACAATTTGATAAAGATGTGATGATGTGTTTTCTAGGTACAT
Source organism: Platorchestia sp. MABIK (assembly GCA_014220935.1). Classification (NCBI taxonomy): domain Eukaryota; kingdom Metazoa; phylum Arthropoda; class Malacostraca; order Amphipoda; family Talitridae; genus Platorchestia; species Platorchestia sp. MABIK. The sequence goes on along the minus strand of JACJUY010003930.1, from coordinate 13,167 downwards.
GTTTTGATAAAGCAGGCGGTGAGTTGATCAATTTAGTTGATAAGTAGTCGGAGAAAGTTGTAGATAAGTAATTTATGATGGAACCCCGGCTATTCACCACAAAATCAGCAACATTTGTTTACAGGAGTCTGTGGTTAGTTTAGATTTGTAGTCAGTCTCTCTACAAATCTATTTTTCATTCTTTAATCCTCAGTCTCTCTTTTGAGGGGGAGGCTGGCGTATCGTGCTACTGATCTCATGCACGAGTGAGATCTCCGCCCGTTATTCCTAGTCTTGTTCACCTTTTCATCTCATCCAGATGCTTACATTTTCATATGCTAGCATAGCGAGCTGTGCCAATGCTTCTTTCACTCGTCTGTCCAGGACTGTCCTTTGGCCTCGTGACGTCACATTGGTGATCTGAGATTTCGCCTCATTTGAGATAGATCGAATGGGCAAAATAAAGTTAGCTCGTTGATTTCCCATGGAACGGAGCTAACCAGGCCTTGGAAAATCTTGGTAGACGTGAAGTGATACTTTACCGATAAACGAGTGTTTTAAAAAATCAGTTTCACGAGGCTATTTCTCAAACTGTAACGAGTGAAAACCTGGTCGAGTTTGTTTGGGCGGACGTTAGCCGCGCCATCAGATTAAACAACTTAGATAAAGGAAACATAATGCTCACGCATTTTCTCGTAATATCTGAAGGATTGGAGTATATATTTTATCTCTGAAGCATGAGTTACATTAGGTCAGGTCACGTCACACAATTTTCGCTTGCATTTTGACCCTTGGCAACAAGATATTACGTGTAGGAGCAGGCCTGGAGATATGGGAGGCATTGGTTGTGGCAACCGAGACATCCAAATATTATTCCTGTGGTGCCACTTGAAATTAAACTTAACCGAGTTTTACTAATTGAAAACCACTATGAATTGTGAAGACAATAAAATGCAATACTTCGATCGCTAATTCCTGTGGTTCCTTGAGAGTCAGACTGGAAAATGTGAAAAATTTTCGAATCATGTTATTCAAGTCGAGTCATAAACTATTGCACTTAACAATTTCATTGGTAGATTAATTCATTCCACACGTTCCGTGTCATATTTGAAAAAAAAAACATTTCGAAGGACAAAAAATCCATCTTCAGTGCTCTGAAATGCTATAAATCAGTGCTAAAAAAAATGTAAATTTTAAATCTTCTGAAAGAAAACTTTGAGATTAAAAGACATAATAAAACAAAAAACAGTGAAAATATGAAGAAACAATGGAAAGTTTCATCGCCATGCCACGTTCATTTATTAACGGACGGCTTATTAAAATGTACATCGACTCTAAAATGCAGAGATCAGACGAATTTGAGGCTGAATCCAAAATTGTGAATTTGTGTTTTTAATGATATGGTCTTTCTTCAAGCAGTATTCTCTTATAGACGAGTTGGATGGATTGGTCAGGTTTTTGCCAGTGCGAATGGAGTCTCTCCTGTGTTGTGCACACTTCACAAATAATTGAGAGATGCACCCAGCTAAGAGTTTTTTCCTCAAATTAATTCTTGTGCGTATTTCAAAATGATAGGAAAATTGGGTTATGCTTTCAAAGAAGGGATACTTCACTTGGATTTACTGTATTTCAGAGCACTGAAAATGAATTTTGATACACCAAAAAGTTTGTTTTTTATCATGATATTCTTAACCACTTTGATTTTTCTCATCTTTAAAGTGAGATTTCCTAGAAATCAATCTATTTCATTTAGCTATAGTCCGAAGATGACTGCAACTTCGAGAATAATCCAATGGCGGCCAATACGTTTTTCCGTTCAGTTTCTATCAGAACTTCTCTGATATTGAGTGTGAGTGATTAAAAATAATATACATGTTGTGTGAAGATATGTTGACTGGCAATATATTCGATAAAGTTCATAGATTGTTTTCTGAGTTATTTTATTCTTAGATGAGAGAATCACGGTCATCATGCAGCGTTTGGAAGAAAGAAATTTTAGGTATGGAAATTTCCAAAATCATGATTTCCAATTTTGAGAATTTTTCAGCTTCTTCATCGAACTGTGACAAAATTTTATTGTATATAATGAATTTTAACGATCTCGTATGATTTAATTTCAACATAAAAAGGGATATTGTGCGTACCTGCCTTAACTTAAGCAACTCTTATGTTTACCTGAGAAAACTAAAACCCCAAACCTTACTGGTATAGCTAGAAAATGCAAGAGTACAGTAAATCCTCATCTGGTATTTAGTTATCTAGTAAATTTATAGTTACGGTGCTCAGTAATTTCAACCCTTGATTCCACTTACGGTAAGAAAAAACATAAATGCAGTCTCCGCTCGCGTTTTGTTTGCACCGTACCGAAACGCCACCACGCCGCGCGGCCACAATACAACAATGTCTCTTCTTGCCTTTCCCACTGAACACAGGTACTGTAAATCCTGAATCTGATAGAATACGTGGCAAGTGTTAGGTAAATAAAAATAAATTATGTTCATTTCTATTGTGCAGTACTTTACATCTTTTATATGACTATTTTCATGTCTGTTGGGGTGACTTTTGACATTCTGTAACACATCCCCTATTATTACATGTCAAAATTGGTTCGGTATCCAGTAATTTCAATTTGTGGTAAGGTTTTTAGGAACGCAATGAACTGTATAATGAGGACTCTCTGTTCAAGATTTGCTTTCCTTAAATTGTTTAATCTGATGGCACAAGCTAACGTCAGGCCCCTGCAAGCACGACCATACCTGTAATTTCTGTCGTTTGAGAAATGATTATTTATTGTGGAAAACTTTTTTGCATTTATGTATCAAAAAGTTTCAGTGCATATTTTTTGATATTTTTGAAAGTCTGGCTAGCTCTGCTCCATGTGAAGTTAACGATAGATTGAAGCAAGTTATATACTTCTCATTTGAATCATCACACATGGAGGACCACCAGTGTGACGTCACAATTTCAATGAGCAGGACTGGAGGTTAGGATGCTTTTGTTTGAGTTAAAATCTGTACTAATTTTTTTGTTGCAACCCAAACTATTAAAAGATTAAAATTTCGAACAAGTAAAAATGTTGCTCTATCCTGTTTAACATTAGTCACGTTACGTTGATGCTTCTTCACACGCACTGAGAGCGAGCGACTATAGTCAAACCTAGGTATATAAAAGGACAATTGGGGGGAATGATGTATGTCTCTTTGGTTTAGTCAGTTCTAAATTTTTTTTGGTAGGTGGGTTCTCGTTAAAGAATTTCAACGACTCATCTACCGCATACATCAACTAGATTGTTTCTTAAGTATATTTCGATGGACACAAATGAGTACCGCTACTTGCGGGCCCGAAATAGTTCAGCGACTTCTAAGGCATCTTGAGCATATTACCGCCAACAATATTATGAGGTGTATAATTATGTTTAGCTTAACGCATTTGAGCTAGTTGCACACTGCACTGATCAATGAGTTGTTACTCTCAGAATTCGATGCTCAAGTTTACAAGAAGCGTTGAAACGAACAAAATGAGAATATTAGATTTTATGAAAGACTCAAGGAGCCATTTCATTAGGTATGGTAAATTACCCTATTAAGTAAAATCATACAGTAGAAATGATTTGACTTAATTATTTTGTGTCATTTATACTTCGATAAAAAGAGCGTTTCAAGGCTAGTTCTGAAAGCTTTGTACAAACTTTTTCACAGATTTCAGCTGGGATCGAACTCCAAGTTTTGGTTCTAATGAAGAGGATACCGTGTTGAGACCGAGCTTTTGAATAATAGGGAAGTATAAGTTTACTTCTATTTCGGATTGTATGATCATGATGACCAGTTTGTACAGATGATAATTGTCTTGCTTAAAATCTTTGCACCCCTCATTAGTCAACATTTTATACCCCTTCTCCTATGAAGATCCAAAAGCTTAAATACTTTCAAATATTTGTTTGAATGATTAGTTTGAGCATAGTATTTTAACTTTTTCATCGCTCTAATGACTTTTTTTGAATTTGTTTTATTTTTATCAGCTCTATGCTATGCTTCTTTAAGTATTGTAAATATAGTTGAATGAACGTTCAAAAAAGTCTTTTAAAGCTTCTCCAAATGATGCATTTTTAATTTAGCGAGGATTCTTACAGATTTAGATAGGTTTGGACTCATTTATGCATTTTAATTTTTGAAAGTCAGGTTTTTGTCAATTGAAATACCCAGGAACTTACAAGAGTTAGTTTCATTATTATGACCATTGCCAATCTTGATGCATGGAAGGAACGCATTTCATTTGTATGAGAATATAACGTATTTTGTCTTATCGATATTTTGTCTTATCTAATCGATATTGAAGCTTATTTAATTTGCATTGAGCCACATTGAAACGGTTCGAAGCTCGTTATATATGTATACTCTCTGCAGTTAAAATAAAGTTTTCATCAGGAAGAACCATAGAACGCGTGCTGTCGTCATCAAAAAGTATGATTTTAAAGGAACTGATGCAAATTCAATCATGTGTCGTTGATAAAGACTCAAAATCTGAGACACCCTACGACAGACATTTGTGTTTCTCAGTGGCTAATAACCAGTGGTCCTGATAGTACATCATCTATATGGTAACGCGCTGCTTTCGATTTGTTAAGTGTAATTTGAACCAACCATGAGCAACTCCTCTAATGCCCAATCAATTGATTTTAGAGAGTTAAAGGCTGTTGTCTACGCAATCGAATTTTTTACGAATGTCCAGAAACAAGGAGAAAATAAACTTTTCATTATCAATACGTTAATGAAGGTTGGTGGATTTTCTCACAACGAATGCCATATTGTTTTTCGTAAAGAAATGATTTTGATCAAAGGAGAACGTACTTCTCCTTAATGTTCAGTTTGACCGCAAGTCTTTATGTAAGTTAGGCTAATGGGTAGATATCAATAAATAAATTTTAAAATAGGAAGATCTTGTTCGTTATTTGTGGTTTACACAGAGTAGAGAAATTATTTGTTCTGAAAGGATGATTGAATTGCTGACAATGATCTCTAATTATTGCTGAATGAGAAGGAGAGAAAAGTATGAGACCGGTTCTTTGGGAAATTCCTGAATGTTGGCTGTATGTACTAAATTTTTGAAATACAAGATTTGCTTACCGACTTAAAAATCTTCATTTTTACGTTCTTTGTATCTTACACATGAGATTCTCTTAGAATCAACCTATTGGAAATACGATATCAGTAAACTTCAGCCTGTGGCCTGGCT
>JACJUY010003929.1:50775-71703 GCA_014220935.1 Platorchestia sp. MABIK | reverse complement strand
CATTTTACACGGGTATCCCAATACCAATGTGTCATTCTCAATTAAGGATGCCTTTAGGTTAAGGTGGTTTAAAATCCAATGTATCGACGTTTCATGTTTGTACTTTATTGGAAATAAATGTTTTTTCTTTTTCTTTCTTTCTTTCTTTTCTGGAAAATAGTAGAGTTGGACTGTGGAGTCGTCTGATTTCTATTGAACAGAACCCTCTCTAATATCACTGGCATCCAGTGCTTAATGGTGACTCTCAATTTACGATTAAACTCAGGTAAACGTCAATGGTGCTGTTGGGTACTAAGGAAAAACATTCAGTATGAAGCAAATTCATCTTTTATTTTTTGTATTGCATACAACTATAAATTGAACGTAATTCCAGTCTCGAAAACGCCACAGCGTTTCTGCAATGTAATTTACTTCATGGCATGTATAGATCAATCATAAATGTGGAAAGTTTTCTGACGATTGGTTCACATGAAAAGCCATGACAGGCGATTTGTTTTCCCTCTGATGTTTTTGCCATCAATTTTATTCGAAGTTTCCTCGTGTAACCACCCTCGGCCAGTGTAATCCGGTTTCTTTTCATTGACCCACGTTCAAAAAAAATAATTTCTGCGAACTTACTGGTTTGTTATTTACACGCTATTGACTATAAATGTTCAAAAAATTGCATGTTGATGAAACTTTTCATTGCTATAAATCCTGAGCTTGTGAAATAAATATATCATTACTGTACAAAATACGGTAAATTTTACAGGCTACCATCACAAATTCGACAGTGGAGTATACAAAATAAATGTACTGTCCCCGCTCTACAATATTATCACTAAAAATTATGATTTTCTGAATTTCAGATGAGCACTAAATATCAACTCGGGGTATGAAATGGCAGTAAAGTACTGTTCATATATGCTCAATCATTCCTACATTGAAAGTCTGTGATTCTTGACAATATTATCGCAAATGTTAGTTATGAAAAATTCTCTAAGCCTTTGATAAACGTACTATGAAATGTAAGCCATTCATGAAATTTGTCCTTCTATAACGAAAGACAGTTTGATTTTTTGATTCAGAATATTCAATAGATTTATCAGTGATTTTACATTTGCTTGCGTTCGAGTACAGCGTCTGCCAGATTACCAGACTACTCCGAAAAGCGCCCTAGGAGTGAGTTCCCGTTGTTCTATTCAACATTGGTAAAAATATAAGTTAGTAAGAGAGAATGAAAGTGTTTGAATAATTAATCAGTTCACTTTTTTCAACAAATGTTTACAAGATCTTAAACACACTGTCAGTCTGCATGAAAGTACTATGGGCGCCTTCAATAATTGTATACATTAAAAACTGTTTGCAATCCATTTAGAAGTCTTTCATCAAGAAAATGATTAAAGTTTTGTCATTTCATTCTAAAGTCGGTGAAGTAGAAATCTAATTTATGAAAGAAACAGTAATCACGAAATACATTTAATCATAAACTCAAGCCAGTACTATAGTATACACAGTTTAGTTCCTGCCTTCATTCACTTGGAATTACTCACCACTCCAACTGAACGCAGAAGTAAACAAATCTTTGAAAATATTTCAATTTTGAAGACGCATCTCGCAAGCAAAAGCATATAGTAGTGATTTCGGTCATGCTTTTCTTTATCCTGGCGCGTGCATATCCTGAGTGATGGAGGTGAAGAGGATCATGGGGGTAAGTGAGACAGACGTCCCACAAAACCCATATTTTGCAGATCCTGACATCGAAGGAAGAAAATTGCAGATGACACAAATCCAGGTGTTATGAATGTCAGAATTCTGCAGGCAAACGATCAGTTGATATCGTGAATTATCTTCAGCAGACTTGTAATTTCTCTAAACAAGAATGTGTTTCAATTAGTTAAGCTTTAAGCATCATTACCACCATTTCGTGAAATCATTACCACCATTTCGTATTAAAATAGAACATTCTATTTTAATGCTGCTGAAATTGCATTCCCTACCTGCTGAGCTATATCAGGATGCAGGTGGACAGACGTATTTAAGGCTGATTTTTTTCAGGCACTTCTCCTGACTGACTCGTCTAGTATTTGTCTCGTCATGTCAGATGAAAGTGCGACAAGCGGCAGATCCCTTCGCTAGATCTGGTTTTTACAAATTAAGTTTCATTCCGACGTACACCTACTAAATTACCTTAACGGCATTGTGGTATTGTCAAATAAATAGATTTAATAGTTTTAACTCTGGTGTTAGAAATGTCTTGGATTTATCACAAACGTCAATATCATCTTGAATTTTGAAATTTTATTTTGGGCAGCTGACTATTAGCTATTAAATTTGAATGCTCTGGTAAATACTGCAGACTTCTGACAAAGTCACTAGTTTTATTTCTTACAAAATGTTCATGAATGCGCTCCGTGAGGTTTGGAATTTAGGGTCTCTATTTGAAAGTTAATGAAAGTGAATTAATTATTTTGCTCGTCTTATGTTTTTACCACAGCGGGAAAGACGCTATAAAAGGCACTAGCTATTGCAAGAGTTTCAAATATATTTTGAGCAGAATATTTTTACATTCTTGGCTTACCTCGGTTCGTCCTTATAAGTTCACGTGCGGGATGAACGAAGTTTATGGAGAATTTATTATTTTTACTGCTCCTAATTAATTAATAATGAGATGTTGCTCGTCCATCGCGTCACCACCGCACCTTATCTGCTCCAATCGTGAGGATGCAAAATAAGGTCTGCAGATTCACAGCCAGGTCGGCTGCCTACACCCAAATCTATTTAACACAGCCCATCGCCAGAAGAAGCTTGTCATAATTAGTTAGTATTCCTTGCTGCTATCACTTCTGCGTATTGTGTTGGCAACTCCAAGTGTCGTTATGTGAAGAGAAATATTTACGATGTATTTAAACGAACGTTCATTGCCGATGTTGAAGATCTACGTTGGGTGTATTTTAAACAGACTTATGCAGGTAGTGTTTTCACATTAACTCGGAGAATGAAAAATTAGTGGAAACATAGTAAATGAATCAAGAGAATGCTCGTATCATTTAATGTTGCCGGATTATACGTTCTGGCAAGCGCTTGGAGAAGTCCATTGGTTGTCGTCTGGTCATGTATATATAACTCTGAAGTGCTGTGATGGCGTGCGTGAGTTACAGCCGAAGTAATATCAAAATAATCCTACTGAAGCCGACCATTTGCCCAAATATAATCACCCCCATGAGTCTAAGATGGTTTGAATACTAGTAGGCTTCGGTTCACATTTGCTTGTGATGATGTAAAATGTTTTGGTAACACCCTCGTACCTCTTCTGTTCTCACAGCCAATGAATACTTGATCTCATTCCAAGGCTTTTCTGACCAACATTAAGAGAGCAGGGATGTTTCTGTAAGAACTATAGCAACTGTCACACCCCCGAAACACACAACACGGCCGCCAAACTGCTTCTTGCTACAATAATCCCCAAATGTTACGAGCTCCGAGGAAGCTCATCAGAGCAGCTTGAGCTTGAAGATAAAATGTGAGAGAAAGGCAGCTGTAACTCAGCCTAAAGCATCTGCAGCGGTGGCTGTGGGCTCCTTATCTAGCTTATTGCTAGCTTTATCTGACGCTCTGTAGGCTGGCTGTGCTCCGCAGCCTCCCTCAGTCCGCGCCGGCCTTCCTCAATCTTCTGACTTTCATCATCGTTTGATGTGCGGCCGCTTTTTTATTTCTTGCCTCTTCTTCTTGTTCTAATATCTCGGATTATTCGTTTGTCTGAAGCGTATGAATTTCTTCAAAATTTTTGGCCTGTAATTTGTTAAAGATAAGTGAGGAAACACAGCGTAGTTCCGTCTTTCTTGAGTTTTATTTTCGGCGTTTGAGAAGTTTCTTATGCCCAGCAGATTTGAATGTCTACGCATTTTTCCAGCTGAATTTGTCGAAGAAAACCAAGGACGTACTCATTTCTCTTGAAGGAAAAATTCAAATCCTGATGGACTTTTTTTTTAACTCAGTAGACAATTTATTATGAAAGGAGACCTGAGACCAAATTGAGTCCTTCCATATCAGTTGAGACAGAATTTATTTCATTTATTGTTCCTTTAGTATCGGAAAGAATACGTAGGCGAAAAGAAAATACCCTCGCTAAAAGTGGTAACCTATTGAATGCCAATGCAGGAGTTTTTGTTACTCCTGAATATTAAATTCTAACAAGGCAAGAGCTGAAGGATATAAAATATGCTCAGAGATCTAATTTCGGTGGTATATGGAAGCGAAAATACAATATGAATATCATTGCATCTCTGAAACGGTTTTAAATCCTAATAATTAATCGCAAGATAACAGCGATTCATTTCCTTAGAAAAAAAACCGTCATTAATTTTGGGTCCTGATTTCTTACAAAATTTTGCTAGGCTGTCGATGAGAGGGCAGCTGAACTCCCCAGCGGCTCGGTTGTGGTTTGGCTATACTTTGTGAAAACTATGGATTGAATTTTCTGTTATACACTCCCTTTCTCCATTGGGATGAGTTCTGGTATACACTCCCTTTCTTAATTTTGATGAGTTTTGGTATACACTTTCTTTCCTGATTGGAATAAGTACGAAAAAACGTTAGTTGTCGTTAAATGCAGCACATGACCGATTATGGCCGTCTCTCTTTGTGGCTGACATGACGGAAATGATGTGTGCAGTCAATGGTGGTTCTGAAGAACACCACAACTTTTTGCATAAGTAAAGATGTAACGCATGAATCGATGCCTCAAGTGTGAGACTGCTGATACGAGACGTTGTCACTAATATTTACAACGAATTAATGCTGAGATAGTCGTGTGTGTGTGCTGAGTTATAGTTGAAGAAAGAATTTAAAAACTACGATACAACAAATTTTGTGTCAGCTAACCAGCGTTGCATTCGATGTTCCTGCATTGCTCACCGTCGTCCCGTGAGTGTTGTCAGAATCACAAATGCTCTTTTTTGCTCCTTTTGAAGGTCAAGTTGAAGCACCTCGTTCAAAGGAGTCAAGAGTTAGGGAGGCTCTTCACGGCAAGGTTATTCTTCTCAACCTTTTCTTCCAGTCTTTGAGGCCAGCAGTGTTTGAAGTGTGAGGTCCTAGCTCTCCATCCCAGCTACACACCTCAAAAACTACGGCCCTGCATATCTGCTTCTTCACCACCGACTTTGGTCTTAACTACGGAGTGCCTCAGTTGATGCTCAAACTTTTGAAGTTCTTGAAAAAAATCAAGAGTGAAATGATTTACGTCAGCGACGAGCTCGCTCCTGCTGCGTTGCACGTGTGCTCAGGCAGGTCGCCTGCGGCAAAAATTTGCAAAGCCTTACAAGAGACGTAACGGCACGAAAGGACGCATATTTTAGTCTTCTTTTGGCTGTCGATAAGAGGCACTTCTCCCTGGACGTCGGGGCCTAACAAAAATTTCGCTCACTAGATCATTCTGAAAATTTTTCTTTTCACATTAACTTTGCTCGTTCAGCGTTTTACGCAAATAAGAAAGGCAAAATTATGCTGCTAAAAATGCTATTGCAAACTATTTGTTGGCTGCTATGTTCCTGATTCAAATAAGATTGAACATGTTTGAAAACATTTATCAGAAATAATCATCACGCTTTCTTGTGCCTTCCCAATATGCAGATAGGAGGCCACTTGCATCGATTCATTTTTGGCAGCCATAATGAAAAAGTGTTTCGAAGTTTCTTCCCGATAAAAATGCTCCTCTGAGCATTGGGATGACAAAGCTTTTTGTTCGGCGTCACAGCAGACCCAATTTATTCCCTCTCCTCTCTAGTGTCCCTCAGGCAATAATTTGGCGTCATCCAAACTACATTTCGCGTCCCTACGAATTGAATTTTACTCAGTATTTCTTTTTGCGAGGACCTAGTTTTTGACAAGAATGGTTCGGCAACCGTAATTGAGTCTCAGGACAAAAGACTACGAGAGTGACCTTCTTTCTTCCTCCCGAAGCAATCTTTTGGAGTGGCCGAGGAGCTGTTGAAACTTTGAGGCTTCTTCCGAGTGGATCCGACCTTCCAATAGCTTATAAATAGTTCTTGCTCAGAACCAATCATTACTGGGGCAAGACGAATGCACCGTCAGAGCAAAATGTAATTACTGAATATATTTCTACATTTCAATAAAGACATGAGCTGAATAACTCAACTTCTGCTTAAGAAAATAAGAGGCAGAAGAGAATAAGTACATAAGTACAGGGCCTTTCTTACTATTGGGACCGGAAAAATAGGAGGAACTGCAAACCGAAGAGGTTAATTCACTACGTATACCAAAGGAAAACTGCTTAAATGCTTGTGGCATCTCAGCAGTTTTTCCACCAAAAAGCTGAACAAGAATCATCAATAAGATACCATTAGGTTTTTCTTATAGACTCTCGCTTTAATGCTGATAATGACAGACACAAATGTAGCCACTAAAGAGACCCAAAGGAAATAAATTGACTTATAGTCTTTAACACTCCATAGTCTATTACCTACGTTCGAGTTCGACATGCTCCAACATTTCGTGTTTAAACGGACTGCCCACGCAAAAAACTTTCTGCTTTTATTTATTACGGTGTCATTCAGATGCCCAAGGCCCTTCATTAGCCCCAGTCATTTGGCAGGATACTACATGACAGGCCTATATGAATTAACTTGCAATAATCATTGTATACTAAGCTATCGAACTTTACTTCTAATTTCATCCCACACATCAAAACGAGCTTGGCTTGCCTGCACTTCCACAAATATCATTTACTTTACAATGTATCCCAGTAAAGCATTGATGATTTAAAATAAATTTTATTAGCACGATTATATATTTAAACCCTTTCAGATCCGGCGTAGGAAGAAAAGTTCCGTTATAAAAGTAGGAGAGCTCGAAAAGCATTTTTACTTAATAATATGGTTTCTGATGAGGTTGACCATTTAAATTCAGGAAATTTTGAAGCTTAAAGGACAATGAAAATTAGTTTTTAAGAAGTTATCTCCATCTTGTCTTTTTTCGAGTACTGATTTTTCATTTCACTCGCGCTGAAGGTATACGAAGACCTTTCAAGAGAGATAGTTCAAGAACAATGAAATGCTTATACTGGTTACTTATCTACAGAAACTAAGCATTAAGTAAAAAGGAGAGAACTAAAAATACCTAAGCATTAGCTATGACAGTAAAATTTTTAGCTGCGATAAAAATATTCTGTGGTTTTTAAACAACTGCGGCGAAGGCTGAATTTTCATTGAAATTTCTTACGAGCTCTCTCGAAACGATCAGTTGCGAGTGCTGCTGTAGCTCTCGTCATCCACTGCTGCTGTTGTTGGATATGTTACAACTTTCAATCATTTGTCCCTCCGATTTTCTACCAGAAAATGTGCAACAAAGAAGTGATGACTGAAACTGAATTTGTTTTTTACCTAAAATAATAAATTTTATAATTGGAATCACTGCAACAGAAACGTAGAGATATTTTAAACAGGATCCCTCCAACACGAAGAAAACAAAGTTCGCTGGGAAGCCTTTTTTAGAGACCGCGCTGCTAGACCCACCATGGGGCGACTAATGCCTGGTTCTCCGTCGGCCATGCAAAGTCTATCATGAAGTTAAGGACGCCACTTCGGGGGGGAAGCCCTAATTTTTCCAAAGGGATTGGCGCTCACCGTTCAGAGGCTTCCAGCAAGCAAAATAAAAAATTCTTCATTTCCTGCGGTGCGAAGGAGGTTTAAAAACTCACTCTGGCTGTGATGGTACATGAAACGGTATGCTAAGGACTAAAAAAAATTTTTCAAAGTGACTATCGAATTATGGAAAATGGCGTTCTACTGAGTACCGTTTTCGATAAACCTCCCTGTTAATTTCTAAAGAACAATAGGTCCGAAATAAAAATTGTAGAAACTGTTATAAAATTGGGCTAAAAGTACAATTAACGAAATAAACTACTAGGGGAAATGACCTATTTTCTAGTCGTCAATTGCACCGATATTCCATTAGAAACCGATACGCCATGAACTTTTAAGTCAAAATACGATAGAGGTTGTGAACATGTCCGTTACCCGATTTTTACCTGTTGTACATGCTCGTTACCCAATTTGTACTCGTATCCAATCAAATTTATTGTGACATTAGCTCAACGGGAAAATGAAGGAAACAGAATACCTAGGATTGATCTCTCTCAGTAACGCGAGATGGTCTTCTTAAAAGCAATCGACTTCCATCTCACGAGAACCTAACCACTCCCTCAAGGTACGCCGGATTTTTGTCAAACTTTTGACAGTTCTTTCAGTGTTTGGACGTGAGATGATTTTAATTCTAGTAAGATAATACTGAAATGTTTTTGTTTTTGAGACATATCACACGCATTAGTTTAGAGGACTTATGTCTAGAGAAAAAGGAAGTTATTTCATCGTAATTCGAGATGGAGGGAGGAGTTTGAGTTGTTTTGTTCACATCAGATTTTTAATTCTACGGGAATGTTCAATGGCCAGGAAGAAATGGCCTGGATCCAGGGTTCATTTTAATTAAGCAATATTTGGTTCAATTAACAAGCGGCTCCCTAAGAACATGATAATAATTCTCTCTTTTATGCTTTAAAGTTAGCGGAAAGCTAGTGGATTCTCTTTTTCACTCACGTACCCCCACAAGGGTGTTACTTATGGGTTACTCACTGCCATGGTCCTCACCATGCGACAAAATACGAACGTTCTGATTATATAAAAGCTGTTGGCCTCAATTTTCCCATTGAGGAAAGAGTTAAACTGAAATAGACTGATTTCGATTTAATAGCTAACTAGTCGTTCGTTTTTTCACGGAAGCTTGCGATAGAAGCCGACCTCGCGGTATTTGTGTGGTGACATGTTGAGCTCAATTGACTGATGCTTGAAGTTGTTCCCATCGATGCCTTTGATTCGTTTGCAGCCTCCCTGAGAGCTCTTTGCTCTAGTCATGAGATCCTCAGGACGAGTTTATCAAAGGCAGGGATTATAGCGATTCCAGAGAGACTTTGACCTGTCTTGTTTGCATCAATTCAATCTCGCAAAACCTCCCACGGTGCATGGTGTCTATGCGAGCGTTATGCCCAATTTGATCAATTTTATTATAGAAATATTTGCTCCTTCACAAAATCACAGCAGGTATCTACTGTTAACGCTGAGGTACAACCGTCACGCAGTCTCGAACGTACTAGGAAATTCAACCCCACTTAATTCATTTTTGTTTGGTTTCCCTTAGTTAATCTTGTTTAAAAAAACGTTGACTTTGAACACTTTCACTGGAAGCCGCAAACAGTCAGCACTTTTACAGACAGCGTGTCAAAACAAACCTACTCAATAATCTGGAATAAATTATGAAAAGCCTAGCATTCCGTTTCGCTCAGAATACAACACAAGTTTGCATCAGACCAATACGTAAGCCTGAGATGAATCAGAATTTTTTTACCTTTGAATTGAAGAAAAAATAAGTGTGTGATAAAATATTTCAAACAACTCACAATCTGGCCCTCGGAACAAAGGCAGACCTTAAGTAAACCTCAGACGTTCGTAACAAACGAGTTTTGAGGGGACGTGTGGAATTTATTTGCTGAAACAGAAAATGTTTAAATATTATTTCGTGTAAGATTGAAGACACTGTACTATTTTTAACATACCCCTCCTTCTCCAGAATTTCCCAGTCAATTCGAAAATCTTCTATGTCGGAAGCCGGCAGTTGCACTTAATCTCTTCTCACAGAATTGATTTCATTAAGGAATTCAGTACGTGGACGAACCTCAACAGTGTCAAAATTTATTTACTTGTTCATATCATAATAGTTTATTTGGGCTCTATTAAAGGTATAAAATATACGGACTTGACATTCCTGCATCGTGGGGTTTAATAATGGCTTCATATTTACCTATTTCTTGACGCAAATCTTAGAAGTTATCGAAATGAATCTGAAATAATTGAAAAATAGCAGTAATATATAGCTTCTCAACTTAATTTGTTGCTTGAGAACATAACAGTGTTTCTACATTGAAGCAACAAGCTCCACAAACTTTCTACGTAATTTTTAGAAAAAATAAGGTTACAGGCGTTCTGCTGAAAGGATAGAAAGGGCTTGAGAGCAGGATGCATGCTGAGATGTGGTCAGATGCAACTACTGTAGAGTTGCCGTGTTCCATAATGGCGGCAGTGTTAGCGACAGACAAGCTCATATCTCCTCAGTGGTGACACATTGATTTCTTTGGCTCTTTCTGCACCACCTCGACAGCACAATGTACGTCACGGCTAATTAATCTTGGTTACTTGACGTGCTTGAGCAGAATTTCCTAACAATTTGCATGGCTTCGCAAGATTTTGTAAAGCGGCTAAGAAAACTTTGTGAGGACAAAAATTGTTTAGAATCTAACTCATGGCTAAGAATTACTTCAGTAACTTTGAATGACATTGACATGATATCTTTTGAACACATGAGCTCATTAAGTGACTGAGGGCTTAATGTTTTACGAATTTCTTTCATTTCGAGATGACTGCGCTTGTCAACACTGAGTTTTTCATTACATGAACACATCATAGAGCATGTAATCTCTCTCTCTATAGAGTGGATTCATGTGGAACTCCAGAGACAGTTAATGTTTAAATTTCAACAGAAACTCTAGGCAAATCTACAGTACAGAAAAATTTGAAAGTTTTTAAATTTTTTCTAGCACCGCAGGGATGTTTAATCGTTGTTTGTTCAATCATCGGAAATTTGCTTGGGATCTTCGTCAGCTCTCGCAGGATCTAAACCTACGATAACTGACGGGGTAATAAAATATAAATGTTGAAAATGATCTTATGATTACCTTGATAAATTATTTCCATTTGAGATAATGCTACTCGTTATTATTACTACTAAATGTACTAATTCTTTCAAATTATTTTATGAAAAAAATGCTGAATGGGGAGTCACAGCTGTTGTTGATTTTGAGTGTTGATGGAGACGTTTAGAGTGTAGACCCGAAATTAGCTAGTTAATCTATTTAACAAATAGTTTAATTACAAAAAATCAGTCCTATTCGCTAGAAACATTTAATCCCAATTTAGTTTCAGTTTTGTATTCTTGTCAAAAAAAATACCACCCCCGAGCGCTGCCCGAGTTTAGAGAAATCTTATTTTGCCCGCAATTTTTCCGGCACTTCCATGATTGCATTCATTTCTTTCAAAAAAGCATTTTCTAGAATTACATTCCCCAGCATAAATGTTGGAGACCTACAAATACAGAGAGAGTCATTCGTTTGTATAAATATCATCAAGCAATGCTTGAATGTAGTAACAAATAACTTTGGATGAGTGAAAGGAGCGGCTGTAACTCTGAAGAAGAGATTGTGACATTAATATTACTTTAAATGTAAATACATAGCAAACGACCGGAATTGGCATGATGATTGGGTGAATTATCTGAACAAATTTCTTCGAAAAGGAGAGCAACTATATTAATTATTCAATTAAGTTAACGCGAACGAAAATCTAAACTCGAAATTAGCATTTTACTAACAATCCAAGGAAATTTACAATCTCTTATTCTGACGAACTCAATCTCTTTACAATTTCCACATCATTGGAATTATAATTAGGAGCTCATTTCCGTACAATGTACGTGAGAAAAGCTGTTGAGGAGCATTTAAAAATAGTCTCGGATGTCACTGTATTTTTATTTAGGGATTGATGAATCTAGCAGTTGGAAAAAGCTTTCTCATTTTTATGAAATGGTTAAAAAGATGGAATTATTGCCCTAAGATCAAGTCAATCGTAAATTTATGATTAAATATGCAACTCTCACTTGCATCATTTTTTAAAGCTCTTATTTATAATGATTTCACTTTTCATCATTTCATGCCAAACAACTATTCGACCGTCTATGGTACGTTTAAGTATTCTAGAAAAAATTTAATTTAATACCTAGAATAGGACTTGCATGGAGTGCATTGAAGTCACTGAACTTACTCAGCTCGACCTGACCATTGCAATAGCTTAAACTTATGATTCAATTAATGTATTACTTGTATAAATAAGTTGTTTAAATTGATTCAATTGCTTGGTGACGATTAATGACTTTCTTCACAAGAGAATGTTCGCGTGATTTTAAAAACGAAATAAAATCCAGCAAGCAGCTTCGCTATGCACTGCCCTGCTGTGGAATTTTGTGAAGGTCCCATAAAAAGCTGGTCGTGGCCACCAAGCCAAATTCTATATTCTAGTGTCGTTGCAGTCGCAGGCGCGTTGGCCTGCCTGTGGGTCAGTTGTTTGTGCTCTGTTGTTGGTGCCCTGTGTGTGGTCTCGTGATGTTGTCCTTGAGAAATGTTTTTATCGAATTTTGCAGATGAACGAACAGATCAAATTTGTTAAATTTGTTAAATTCACAGTAAAATTTTCTTCCCCATGTTGCTTGCAAATTTTCCGGTGAAAAATTAGGCTAGAGAACATCAAACGCATTTTATTTTGCAGTTACTGTTAAACACATTTTTGTCGCAAATTTCAAGTATCATATACGATTACAATTGTATCATATACAAACAATTGTGAGCGGGAAATAACCTCCAAACATTTTTTCAGTATTAAACTGCCTACAATTGTACAACATAAATGCAAAATTGAAACACGTGAACATCAATTCCTCAGATTCCAAAATGATTTCATGGAGCAGTTGCACTACAATGCAGAGCAGTCAATCAGAGCAGTTTCAACATCGACTCAATCGTAATAAGTTGCCTAACTTCAGCTAAATTTTCAAAGGTGCAGGTCACTCTGTTCAGAACCATGAGCAGCGTGGCGGAGACTGCAAAATCCATCGTATGTTGCTCGGAGGGCGCGCTACCTGCACCACCACAGCCCCGCGTCATGCCGCAATATGGGGCTGTCGGCGGCAGCGCACTGGATGGCCAAAGTTGGGCCGTGAGCGAAAAATGCGCCTCTGCACATTCCAGGCAGCCTGGAAAAGGAAGGGTACTGCTAGGTACGCCTATGTTAATTCTACCCTCACAGTAGTTGTAGTACTTTATGGTATGGTCGTCTGATCCATTCTAGTCTGGGAAAGAAGATCATATTTGTTGTTGAACGGCTGGGTTGTGATTTTAAATTGGCAATAAAAATTGTTGTGTAAGCTGATGCGGAAAGAGTAGTGGTTGATATAAAAAATTTGGCCCACCGATCTTTTAGAGAAGTGTACCTAGAGAGGTTTTACCAGATACTCAATAATTGTTCAAAATGATTCAGATAATGAGCGATTTTCATTTTCCAATTTTTGAGTAAAGCATTACGCTCCTTAACCATATTCATTTGAAATTTAAAGCTCAGGTTCATAACTCGGAAAATATTATAAATACAATTATTCCTTTCTGATTAAATGGATGCAGACATATGAAACACAACCCTGAAGTCGTGAGAAAACTTCCCTTGCTTTGCTAGTATTACCAGTTAAATAAATTTCCATTGGATGCCCAACTTACGTGAAACGTTACAATTTTCCCCAACTGTTCCGGCCATGGTGCTGGCGTGTAAACGGTGCCATGTTCCGCAAGCATCTTTACTTCATCTGCATACTAATTACTCGATTGTGGTCCGCTTTTATTTCGTTCTCTTCTTTCGTGAGCTTCAGCTGAAGCAGCCCGTGCAAATGCAGCAACTGATGCACCTCGCCACCATCCTCTTTGTGCTTAAGCTTTGCTAATTTGTACAGGGATTGCAAAATACAAACCCTGCCGGCAACAGAAAATTTCACGAAATCGAGTGACAATGTTCTCACAAAAATTTGTACGTTTCCTTTCATTCGTGCTTTTGTTTTAGGTGTGTTTTGTTTCTGATGATACTACCCTGATGATTGAAAACAATTTCAGCAAAATATGAGCAACATTTTGTAAGGTAAATTTTTAGCCAATTACAGGGTCCATGCACAGCGCATCGCTTACGCATCTTTTGACACCATGCGATAAAAGAGCCTCGCTGCGTGAAGTCACTCGAGTGATGGTGTACTCTTCAGAGTCGATTTCAGGAAGCCATCAGGGTCGCTTTATTCCGCTCAGAACATAGACGGCCGCCTCGGCGAGAGAATGATTCTGACTTCAATTGGGCGAGCACTCGGCAATATTGGAACGCCTCTGGCTGCAGTTCAGCCTTCACCGGGACAGGAACTTCCAGTCCGTGGACGGAGGAAATTGGAAACGAAGTGCGTCGCCGATAGTCCCCGTGACGCTTATGGTGAAAAATTAAAACTGCTTCTGTGATGTCAGCATATTTCCTCGTACGTCACCGCTTGAAATTCTTGAAATTCGGACTGAGAAATTTTTTTATATTACGCTAGGATATTTTCTCGGTGGAGCAGAAGAAGAACCAATTTTATGCATACATATAGATTTTCTCGACGTGAGACAAAGCTCTCATGCTGTTCGTTCTCACTCAAATGCGTTTTACCAATAATACTATCGACACGTGAGCATTTATTTAAAATATAGTTTCAGCTTCATTTAACTCGAGCCCGCCGACTGCGGTTTCACATTCTGTGACGTACGCAAGACACATAAGTTTATCACATCGTAACCTCTCATAAAACTCTTGTAATAGAGATCACCATCACACTATTTGTTGATCTGTTGACGGGAATACGTGCATCCAATGTTCTTACAATATTATTGCAACGCAGGAATGGACCCAAGCGAGTGTTGAGAGATAGTCTCGTAGTATGAAGAGGAAGGTGGTACAGACCACGAGAAGCTAGTCACATGACTGAAGCAATAGACTATCAGTTTTTCTTCATACATATTTACTGCCTAATTTATAAGGTAAATTGGCTTATTGCAAGTTGCATTTATACCTAAGGAAGTAAATACAAAGGCAGCACAAACGTGTTGTAAGCAGTGTGTGTGTGTAAACAACTTTTGTTATTTGAAATACCTTACACACTGTAACTTTGAGAAACGGTAACCCAAGATTTTTCTTTTAATCCTTGTGAAGGTATAACATTAGCATAGGAAAACTTCTATCAATAGATCGTTGGAAAATATCGAAATTGATTTAATTCTTTTCGAAAATAATTCTTCAAGTATATTCTAACGTAATGTTCAGCAATTTAAACAAACACACTTTGACGGAATCCGAATCGGCAATCGGCTCAACTAAGTTGTCGCCAATTGAAGCCAAAGTACCCAGACTTGGGCTCTTGGAGGGCAATTTCGGCCAACCTTCCGCCGCTATCGCTGGTCAGTCACGTGGCCATTGAAGGACTGCTGAGTGCGGCCTCAAAGTTCTGATGCTCTTACAGAGTTTTCAAGTTGGCCCAGGGCGCCCCCAATTAAATAGTGGAAAAATTTCAGTCCTCCGACTTTAGGTAATCGGTTGATGCTGTCGAAAGGAAATATAAAGTCTGACTCAATATTGTAATACTGAATAGGATGATTTTCACATTTTGGTTTGATTAGAAAACTTCAGTTACAATTCTTAGGTTTTCATGATAATTGTAATCCTAGATTGAGTAAAAGTGTTCTCAATTTTATTCCCTAACTGAAAATTGGCTGGTGGTACACGGTAGGTGCGGGTGAAATGAAAACTTTATTGAACCTACTCTTATCTTCTCGCAAATTACGGTGCATGTGATGAGTAACATTGAAAAACAATTTCTCGTTAAGTGGCACATAAGGCATATATTCTTAAGAAGGGTAATGTAAACCAAGTCCTGAGGTAACTTAGGCTTGCCTTACATGTACTTATTGCAATGCTAAATGTACAACTGTGTTGATGGAAATCGTCCTGCTCTGTTTTATCAATGCCCTACAAACCTATAAAATAAAACGAACCATTCCTCATTTAAGATATAGTACAAACTAAAACATTTGATCCAGTGAATTGCACCAATGTTTAAAGTTCGTTTCCAGTAGTTGATCTCAAATATCGATTTTTCAATCATGATTACGGCTCATTTGTCTTCGAAATTGTATGATAGTGTCAGAAAGTCAATATTCGGGATTATGGCGATTACAGACCAAATATGTTGGCGTTGGTTCAGTAAAGGAAAGTCGAAATTTGAGCAGAGCTGCGCTGTCCGTCTCATTGTGCGAACACTAAGAAGCCATGCACAGCAAGCACCCACGCACCGCCAGACCGCTGCTTATTGAGGCATTGAAGGCCCACGTAATTTCCTAATTCCCAAAAAATTCCGACTATGATGAAATGCATTTTCTTATCTCAGCAAGAAAGATTATTGTTTCCCCCGAACTAAAAAGAATGTTATGCTTACGCATTTGAATAGATGCCTTTCGAATCCTTTGCATCGTGTTATACGCCGAAAATAGATGTTATGTTTATATCTTGTGAACGACGTTTCACTTCTACAGCACACAATCAAATAATTTTAACTGCTTTTTATCTAATTTTAAAGGGTAAGTTATCAAAATATCTTGAAGTTCAATGAAGACTACGAAAAAATTTGAAGAAAGCCTGAGATGCTTCAAAGTAGACGAAGTGTTAAAAAGATTGGACTAGTTTTATTAGAATAATAAGAAATAATTTTAGTGCTATTAGAGTAAAGGTGTAACACATAAGTGGATGAAATAATCTCAATCGCTTCAATAACACGCAAAACATTATAAATTAATACTTATACACGGTTATATTTTTCAATACCTTTTCCCTTAAATCATTGATACCCACAGAATGAAGTCAACAAATTTTAGCTATGCAAACGTTAGTGGATTATCTTTAAAATATTTACCTGTCACACTGTAATGTATGGAAAGCTACTATTCATATAAAAAGTACTGCTGTTTTTCATTCAGAACAATCTTGAAGAGCGATGAACAGACCGAGAAGCGAAGGCTGAATCACCCCAGATGAAAAATGCTGTTCTTAAAACTCCTTAATGCAGTGGAGGAGCTATGCAAATTTGCTTACACATGTCTGTGATGTCCCTTCTCTGAGGGGCTGCAGCGTGATCGAGTAGGGGTATCACAGACGTATGACTGTCGGCAAAATTTTAGCAAATTTGACACAATGTCAACCTCCGAGGCTTTGCCCGGCTTTTATCGCATATCAATGAAGGACGCTATAGAGCACATTTTCAAACAGGTGTTGAATTTCATGGCTCTGCTGCTTAAGATGTAAGGGATTGGATCAGGTGTACAGTATGTCTGGCTAGATGAAGATTGTATGACCAAATGAAGTACAATGAAGATGTACGGCCAACTATCCTCCCGTGTCTAACGTACCAATATTAACAGCTATTGACTGTCTCATACAACGGTTAATACTCGCATCTCTCCAGGAACTCAAAAATTGTTAGTTTGTTTGAAGTTTTCATTTCGTTGGGAAAATCGTTTTGCGTGCTTTGATTATTATTGTTCGAATGAATAATACATCGTTCGAATTTTTCACTCGAAAAATAACAGAATAAAATCAATTTAGGTTAGCTGCATTACGTCTTTTGGACTTAGCAAATGTGAAAAGTGTGTTGCAATATGTACAGCGAATGCATGGGAGAACTGGCTCTGTGCTAGAAGATGCTTCACATATCATACTTCAGAACTCAGCTCTAGCAACTCGCTACCCCTACGCTTACTCGTGGAGAAACACCAAATAATTCAATATATTCAAAATATTTCTCCCTAAAATAAATGAAAACAATAACGTTGAAATCTTTGTATAGAGGGATGATATTAGCGAAGTGTTTTTCATTCATTCAAAGAAGCCAGTAAGTATCTTTTATCACGTACATATATAACTGTGAGTTGAAGCTATGGTGGTTGCAAGGCTGAACACCGCAGTAAGATAAATCCACGGCGATGAAGATTACTCCAACGACTGATGCTAAATATCTTGTGGCTACAACGATTTACCAGCATGCAGGAACAAATTATCAAAAAGCAAGAATCTGACTGAATGATATTTATCCATGTTTTGCGTTACAAAAGTTCGAAAGTCGGAAGATTCGTTCAAGAATTATTCTAAAGCGTCAGGTCACACTTCCCTTTAAATCTCTTCTAATTTTCTATGGAGCAATTTAGAAGAAATGTTTGCGATGTACAAATACAGCTCTACCCTCATGCGCTGCAGTTGAGAAGATAGATATTTGCGGATGGTAAACGCTCCTGATTATCGGATCGGCGAGTTGAAAATTCATATAAGAGGTTCATGATAAAATAAATAGGTTTGAAATCGATTGTTGCACCATCAGTTCTTAA
Source organism: Platorchestia sp. MABIK (assembly GCA_014220935.1). Taxonomy (NCBI): domain Eukaryota; kingdom Metazoa; phylum Arthropoda; class Malacostraca; order Amphipoda; family Talitridae; genus Platorchestia; species Platorchestia sp. MABIK. The sequence continues at coordinate 53,561 of JACJUY010003929.1, read as the reverse complement.
CTTATTTTGATAAAGCTATTAAACTATAATTAAATCTAATGCTTGCCCTTTCTTACTATCCATAGCTCTGCACCCTGTAATTTTACAGAAGATTATAGATAGTCATAAAATAGTGCCACACAGTCAAACGTTGCTGACGAATTCTCAACGGTGTGATATTCGCAAAACGTGAAATTATTTCCGTTACCACGGTATTTTTGAGCATTCATACAAGTGAGCCTCTGAAATTCTTAATTCTACCTTTCTGTAAAGGGAGCCTCATCATTTAGGAGTGTACCTTTTTTGTAAACTGCCGAGGTAGTGGAAACGAACGAAACGACGTGTGCGTGCATAAAAATAAGGAGAATAATTTTTTTTTAAATCTGCAGCCCAGCTGTGCAGCTAAAGCACGATAAAAGGAAAATTTTATAAAATAAAGTAATTATACTAGGATAGATTTTCTGGCATTCAAGTGAAATAATTCGCAAACATTAAAACATTTAAAGGACTGTGAATAAGTTAACAAATTGGAACGGCTGATGGGAAAACTAGATTTGTAGGTTACAACTGTAAAAGGGAGTATCATCTCAACTTGGAGGTGTTGAAATGTAGAACAAATACACTTGATCCCTAAGACGCATGGTAAGTAAGAAAGTTTTTTACCAGGGTAATGTTCATACACATTAAACCATTATAAAGACTTTATTATATTTAAAAATTTCTACATTCAATGTTACTCATGCTATTGCAAAAATGACATAAAAATAACAGATTTTATCTCTGGCCAAAGAATATTTCTGCACCTCTGTCCATGTCATGTGTGTCGTCTCTGCGAAATTGAAAATAAAATTTGCCACTAAGTTGTAAGACCATGCCTGAGAGCTTTCAAGTAGGAAAATTATGTGCATCGAAATGAAACACTGATCGAAACAAGAGAACTATCATACCATCAAACAAAACAATATCGACCGCATGAACTATCAAACAGAACACAATCGACCGCATCCTTCTACTTTATTCGAGAGTCCCTCTCCTATTTGAGTGTGGGGTAAAAACGGATTGGGAGTTCGAAAAAGCAGTGTTAGACATCGCAGGAACAAATCTTTGACGAGGACCACGCAGGGGATAAGTCGAGTTAATCTGTAAATGTCATTCCATTTGATCCATTTGGCTACTTTCTGTAGCCACAATTGAAATTAAGTCAGCTGTTGCAAGATGAGATGGACGAGCTTGCTCTGTACAGTCATTTTTACAATGTAGAATTTGTTCACTATTCAGCAAGCTTTGATTCCCTAAAACAACTAAGATCTTTGAAAAATTTATGACACATTTTCTCCCACGTTAGGAAACCTCACGCTAGACGTCTCAGCCACTTCAGGTGACGCGAGAACTTTTCATGTTTTTAATCCCAAAGGAGTTAAAATTAACAACAGAAAACTAATAAAGCGTTTACAAATATACTGATGATTTGATACACTGAAATTTATTAAGAGGAGTATATTTTAAATTAAACCTGTTCTTTGGAGATGGTGATATTTTCATCGCTTATTCTCGACTCTGCGCCCTGATGGAATTATTTAATTTTGTACAGAATAAGGTACACATGAAACAGAGTAGGCCTCCACAAGGACTTCTTTGAAATATTCAAAAAGTAGTGAAAATTTAGGATAAAAATATCGTGTACAATGTTCAAGAGTTATTATTTTTATAGTGGAGTACACGTAGGAAGATTACAAAGTTCTAAAAATCACACCATCAAAGAATCCATGAATTGGATTCCATCATTCATACTTCCTAGATTTGAATGAGTAACTGGAGCCAAAACACACTCCATCAAATTGATTTCGTCTCGCCTAGAAATTGCACTTCTGACTTTATCGTCTGGATTGTTGTAGTATGAACGATTGTGCTTTTAGAATACCGACGATAATATGACTCTAAAGCGCTTTTGAGGACGATACTAAGAACCAATTTTTGGAACATTAATTTTAGCGATGTCCCGTAATAGTTGAAATAAAACAATAAATATTCAACAGTAAACCATGAATATGCGCTTTTATGATAATTTATATATATGTACTTTGGAAATTAACTCTCGGTAAAGATTTGATTATCAATAAGTTTACCTTTTCCCAGCTAGAAAGACACGCACTTCAAACGAAAACCTTGCCATTTTCGAGGCAAGTAAGACCGCGAACAAATTGCTGGGCGACTTTGCACGAAATTGAGAACAATTGAAAGAAATTTGTTCTGTTAAGCCGCCAAGAAATCACAAGTTATTGCGCTGAAAGTATTGGCTTCTTTAAAAACAAAGGACCCTTGATATAAGTGCCGGGATATACTTGTGGATAGTATTTCAACATTTCAAAGAGAATTATAATGTGTTTGAAAACATGCCCAGGGAACTGATTGAAGCAAATGCCATAACACAGATGAGCAGTAAACGCGATTCCGAGATGAGCAAGATTGCAAGAATGCTAGCTCCGGGTGAGAGTCTCTTTATAATAATCATCATGATAAAAGTTGTGTACCCTACGAAAATTTTTGGGTTCCTCGCTTGGAAAACGGAAACATATCACGGAATCATCACTATTCTGTCCTCCATCAGAGTAAAAACAAAATGAGCTTCAACAGAAAGGTAAAACAAATGAAATAGTTTCTCAGATAGGCAAATTCATACGAACATAAAGCGATTTGTTATTTATTGGTAATAATTCATTGTTAAATGAAATAGATTGATTTCTGGGAAATCTCACTTTCAGGATAAAAAGGAAAACCAACGTGGCTAAGAATATCATGATGAAAAA
>JACJUY010003929.1:38018-49380 GCA_014220935.1 Platorchestia sp. MABIK | reverse complement strand
GTTGGTTTTCCATTTTATCCTAATTCATTGTTTCTATGTTCATTATCACAGTTTGATCATTTGTGCGTTTTCTCGAATTTAGAATGACATTTTTGAGAACTTGAGCGACAGATTCGGTATAAACTTTGACAAAGCAATGCAGCTGCCTTATACGAACGCTATGGTTACTTATCAAAAATATTTTATGTCCTTTTTCTTTTGAAACACATACATATGAATGCATTAATAAACTTCAATTGAATATTGCCGTTCTACCCGATTAAAATAACCCTTCATTTCCATGAGACAGTTGAAAAAACACTTCTCAGTCGATATATTAATATTTCTCATGAAAAATCGAATGCTTAATCATGTTGAGAGCGGACACTTGTACAGCAGAGAAGTGAAGATCTGCCAAGGTGCCTAAATTCTTTTGGAACCATGGATGTTTGAGGCATGTTGTTTGAGCTTTACATCGTTGTCAAGTATAGGTCAATTTGGCCAAATTTCGGGAATGATTGGAAGATCTCCATTTGATTGAATTAGGAAATCTGTTTCTACTGATCAGGACACCAAAGGTTTTAAAAATTAATTTTAACTATGCAACAAATAGGCTAACAAACCACCACTTAGCTAGAGTTTTTGAATTTGCATGACCTCTGCATTTTTTGTGTTCTCAATACCTAAACCAACTTATGTGTGCTAAAAAGTTGAATGCTGACAGGGCTATTTTACATTCCTTAATTTCAAGACAGTTTACGTTTTTACCGAAGTCAAATGTACTTCCTAGCTTGAAGTAGGACTTCGCTAAAATTGGTAACAGATTTTAGCCTTTCCATTGATATTGAAGCTATAAAGCTAGCATCCTGCTGTTTTTGTCTAAACCATAGGGTTAAGGTCAGTTTTAAGTCAGAAGGTAACTTTACAGGAAGTGCTTTCTTGATTTTCTCCCCCAATTGGAATCGATGGTTCTTCTACGATTAACTTCGATTGTGTGTTTGGTGCTCTGCATTCTCCTTTGCCGACGGTATTTATCATGTGTTTTATTGAATATTTGAGCGGAAGGTATAGAACCGCTCACCAAATGGTAGACAATCTTGATATTTTTGTTACATGTGTGGCGAGCTCCGGCCATTTATGTCTTTGCGAGGGCAAGCGCCAACATCCTCACTCCTCAGTTAACAAGAGTGAAAAGAAACAATTGCTAAATTTTTTATTGTAAAAAATTCAGAAATCTCAATCGTTGAATTTTCTTCTCGAATAAAGCCTGGATGAAAGTTGATCAACAATTAAAAAATTGTTTCTTGTCGTGCTGGAAACTTCATATGATCATTTAAATGCTCCCTTACACGGATAAATTTTCTCGATAAAATGTTGTTGTCGATTTTGCTGAAATATACTTTGTAGGCTACGTTCTTTTGATATTAATTGTCGGTCCTTAACATATATGAACCCTGACGAGTGAAAAGATCACTATCGATAGTACAATTTAGAGTCAGTTTCTAACATTGTATTTGTGAGAAAACAATGCAAAGGCATTCCTGAGTTATAGTTTCGCGTCGTAGAGAGCAGATTGAGATAGCTCTCACTAAATGATGTACTAAGCGAGGGAGTCAACTTCACATCCGTGACTAAACCATCAACTTGCGTAATGGTCTCACTGCTATGTATTTCATAATAAAAAATTTATGGTTGTAAATCTTCAACAGTAGTATCAAACAAGTTTATGGACATTAAATTTCCTCAAATCGAACGACGTGTAATTTTGATTATTGATCTTTTTATGAACATTCATCTCGTCAAATATTCGAATGTTGGGGGAGTTCATAATTAGACACCATTCTTTGAATGAAAGGACCAAAGTACGGTACACGATAGATTTTCAGATCACTTTTTCTAAAGGGCTCCTTGCATTTTCTCCCTCTCTTTCGTTTAGGCCCTAAAAAAAGAATCAATTCATCGAGGGCAAGTTTTTTCTCGAACTACTTCTCAGAAGCTTGTATTTGTGGGGCGGTCTGTGAACAAAACTTTTTTGGCGCTGCTGATTTTCGCTCCAAAATACACAAGGTGCTGGAGTGGCATGGATTTTTGTCTGCGCTCAGAGCTTTCTTAGCCTTCGGAATACCGCCTCTGCTTCAGTCTACTGCTAGAAGTTTTGACGATGAACGAGAGTTGTCAAAACCAAGTTTTAAACACACAAGTGTTTACCTTTACGCAGCACAATGCTCTAACAAAGCACCTGAAAATGAGGGATGAAATAGATGATCGTCGTTGCTTCAAATGAGCCTCCAAATTTAAAATCATTTTGGGCAGAGGGATTGGAGATTTTGCACAGAAACTACGTTTGTGCAAGGTTGTTTGAATAAAATAGTGAATTCGGACATTGTCTGCTGGTAATCGAACATTAGGACTAATATTATGGAATGACTTTCGAACATTGCTCAATTTGCGAAGTAACTGGTGGTGACAGTATGAAAGCCTCTGGGCACACCAAACTGAAGTTACATGCACTGAATGCTGGTCGCGGTTTTGGTAAACTGAAAAACACACGAATATTGATTGAACTCGTTAGTCTCACAAATACATCGATTTCAATGCTCGTTTAGGGAGTATATTTGTACTCAGGTATAGGATTGAAGCCAATATCAGGGCTCTGAAGTACTTAATTTGAGTTTTAAACTGATTTGTATGTGTCTGTAGAGCTGCTACGAAAAATTGAAGCCATCAAATAAAAAACTACGCTCACAGAAGTTGAACGATAGTGTTTGTATTCTTGAAATTCTACGTTTATTGAATCGTTGGTAGGCCAACTTGTGCAAAGCTATGACACAATGTAGTTTTTAATAGTTAACCTAAACATTATTACAGATTTACAAATTCACCGTTTTGCAAATTCAAGGATTTACAAATGTACAGATTTACAAAGTTACAGAAATTTACAGATCAAATCCACAGATTCAGAAACAACAATACTTCCTTGCTACCATAAAAATTTTGCAACCGAATAATTTTTCAATTGAAATTTAGTGGCAAAACATTTTCTCTAGATTAATTTTCCAAAGCAATTTTTTTTATGAAAAACGGGGCTTGCAACTTTGCACTAAGTCTGATATTCGCCGATTCTTTATCGCTTATATTCTAAACACTGTAAGATTATCAGTACTCTTTCGATTGACCTGATTCTTCAGTGTTCACTAAAGATTTTCAATCAAAACATTGCTTCGCTTCTGGAGAACACTTATATTGCGTTTATTTAATCATTCGCAAGGCGAACTTGCCATGTCCTTAGGACCGTTCTCCTGTTGGGAAGTCCACTCGAGATATTCGAATAAGCGCTTTGCGCTCAGGATAAGATTCTTTACGAAAATGTGACGATGTTGAAAATCTTAAACAATTACTCTTTTGAATGCTAACATCTTGTAAAGCCAATTTGACAAATACATCGGCCTGAACAGTTTTTGGTTGAATTTTATACCAGGAGTATGAACTAGCTTAAGTGCTCGTCAAGATCCAAACAATGAAATGCTGAATATATTTTATTTATACCTTGCCTCACTCAAAATTATTGACTGACTCACCGAATGCCTGCTAGAAAGCTCACCCTACCCGGAAGTTGACCCCTCGCGATCTTGCATGGCTTTAAAATGTTAATGAAAGTCACTCACTCTCGCATAAAAACGATGCACGAATTTAGATTCGTGTGCGAGGCCGCTGTTTCAAATCCCATGAATCCGTTTTAATTCATTCTACACGAAGAAAAACTCAACAGCATTTCGTTTTTCACAGGTTCTTCCAATATTTTGAGTTTTATCGTTCGCTTTAATCACACACTTGACCACAAAAGTAGATTGACCTCAAACATTGAGGTTTGTGAATCATTGAATCATTGACCACAAACGTCGATTCGCATGAATAACTTTTTTCGGATATCCCTTATTTAACGTGGAAGCCCCAACGTGGAAGTCCCCCATATGAGGCAAAAAAGTTTTTGAGGAAAACCAAACGCGTTTGAATTTTCAATTTGTGAATTCTGGGCGTAATTCCCTTATTAAACGAAGCTGCACGACATGTCTGTGTTTCGAGATATTATTAAAAAGTAGCTGGCGAAGTTCGTAACTTTATGAAAATCAACCTTAGGAATGTATTAAGAAACTCCAGTAAAACTAATCCGAAAACATTTCGTGATACACGATAGTTGTGAAAGAGCAAATTAATATTTCGGCGTTTGCTCCAATGAGCATTATCCCGCGTGTCCCACAATAATGTCCCCAACTCTTTAATTGATTATATCTCCGCTTTAAATTAACATTTTGGATAGTCTTTTTTCACAGTGTAGTAAATTTTCTTTCCTTTTCGACTGATTTAAATCTTTGAAAATCGGTTAATAACCACTTTAAAGTGATCGATTTGCTGAAAAAGGTAGAAAAACTAATTGTTCAATGGTGGTTAGAAGTAATACTTGCCTTGAGGGAAACGGAGGATATATCGAAGGATACTTAATTACTTTTTTTATTTAAATGTTATTTAGGGGTATGATTTTTTACTCTTTTAAATTGTTTGTTCGGTTTTTTGGAAAGAACAAAATGAGGGAGAATATCAACATTGTTTTAAAAACTTTTCACTTGAAAAAGTAGTTTTCTACCCCTCTCAGTACATGAATGCTAAGTTCCCATGAATAAGTTCCCAAGGCATGTACTTCAGTTCAAGTTATTTTGAGGGCTACCGTAGAATGAGTACTTAAAGATAGAATCATAATTTGATCAGAGAACTCCACCCATGCAATTCTTATTTCCATTCGTGAGTTGAACTTCTTAGTTCAACAAAATGTTTTCAGCCATCGTCCATAGAAGTCTGAGTTTAGAGCTCCATCCTAACGTTTGCACTGAATTAAGATGCCAGCGGCAACGAAAAACGGTAAGTTTTACTTTTAAAACTGATTGAAATAGAATTAAATTGCACAACTTTTGAGAGTTATGCTTTTCATCCAAAGACTGAAGTCTGGCATCTAAGATCGAACAGGTTGGAAACTTTGGACATCGACGTACGCATTGAAAGAGCCCGAAGCAGCGTGTAAACTGTTACAAGTATTTTTTGGTCAATGCTGACGAACGAACAATATGATACGAGACTAATTTGCTTTTTGGTTACATTCGGAATATTCCTGTAGTATCTTGGATCAAACCTAAAAAAACTTTCTCTGATGACCATTCTACTGACCACCATGCAGTTGTAGATAATCAAACTTTCAGCGGAAAAAAGATTTAGTAGCGGTTTTTTACATTTTCATTCGACTGCAGTGCTTCACTATTTTTTAGAGAGCAAATCCATCTCTTTTCTGCTCAATTAGTATCGTTTGTCATAAAGCCCTGAAGATTAAAATTTTTCAGGACGCTGAGTAAAAACTGAACATTCCGTTTACCTGCAAGTACTTCCGGAACGCCTCTCATCAGCCGCCCAAGTAATGAAACTCCATCTCTGAGCTGAGCGGCAGGCCGGCTTCACAGAAGTGCTTTTGGACACAGCGACGCTAATACAATCTGGCCGCTTCTCTGGCCTCCCAAATGGCACCACTTTGAACCAGCTGAAAAATCGACAATGCCTCAGCAGCTCATTATTGAGAGCAGCGAAGTTCATTAAGTGGAGCACGCTCATTACCGTTGCACGATACCATCAAACGAGTTCTCTATGCAACACGAGGCTTCGCCGGCACGCTCTGCGGAAACGGCTAAGATGGTTCCGATGGTGTGTTTTCATACTGATTTTTCCCGCAAGATGTAAGTCGAAATAAGTTTTCATCCCGTTAACGAAACGTCTGTGATTAGGTTCGCATTCTGAGGAGAAATGACCATGTTTAGCAGCGAAAATTTTTGCTGGAAATCTCTCGAAATCAACAAGGAAGAACTTTAAGCGACCAAGTGATAAATGTATAATCTGTACCTCCAAATTTGTGTTGTGTAACCCTGCAAAATTGTTACACTGATGTGAAAACTGTTATTTTATAAATCATAAATTTACTCAACAGTAAGTGGTTTCAGGATTCCGCAAAATACTCTTCAACGCTTAAAACGTATACGCTTTCACATCGAAGAGAGCATCGAGGATATCCAACGAGCCGAACTTTTGCAGAACAGCATTCCCAATCATCAATGGTGGATGCTGGTATAGAGTCGTCTGAACCTGACGGACAATCACATAAAGCCTCATTCAGCGGGGTACTCCTCGCAGAGCACAATGTGCTGATCGGTGAGAGGCCCCAATTTAAAGACTGAGCGACTAAATCACGCACATTTGGAGTTCGAATGGCAGCTTTCAGAGAGGAATCACCGCCATTGTTTAATATAATGTTTTCTAGCGAAGAGAACCAGTCACTGGTAAATGTAAATAGTGCGAACAACAGGAAGCCTAGAACACTGCCGGACAGACCGCCCAAAGCCATCTTTATTGATGTACTCAGACAACCGACCCCGGACACACTCAGCGTACGCTCTGAAACAAAGTCACGGATCTGTGACAAACCTCAGCCACCTAGACTAAATGTATCCAATTTCCATGTTAAACAAAAGTGGTTGACCCTTCGACCGCCCCATAAAGTCTACTGAACAAAACATGCCTCATAGTGACGATCTATCGCCGACTGCAGGTGGTGCGACACTGGCAACAGAGCGGTGCAGTCTCCTGTCTTTTCTGTTTGCTATCTCACCCGGTGGAAGCAGCTGAGCGTTTTCAGAAAAGCAACTCAATTTTTACACCATCAATATTCCGAACACCTTCAATAAAATAAGCGTCATGGTGATAGGTCAGTAATCAACGCTTGGGGGAACAATACCTTTAGGAATATGTTATATTTCCAGCATTTCGACGACGAGGAAAACTTTCCAGCTGGATCGAGTGTCCAAAAATTAAACTGAGCTTGGGGGCAAGGATAATGGCAACTTTCTGTTAAATAATGGGAACATGTCAGAAGGATCTAGTCCACCATATGAAGCGATGACTTTCATGAGCGCCAACACAGTAGCTGATTTGAATACTAACTAGGTGAAGCTTTGGGTGACATCCAAGAGGCAAAAGCAGCACATCCCTGCTCTGCTAGCTATCAATGTGGGCAGAGAGGAGTTTTATCTTAGCTAGGAGGTCAAAAATGAGACCAGCACAAGGGCAGAGAAGGGGCAGAGAAGAAAGCTTAACACTGAAGGCAATTTTTAATCTATCTCCATCAACGATGCGAACTTGCAATCCTCAGCAGAGATTCCTTGAATGCTCATTTTGGGAAACCTGAGTCCTCTCATAAATCAGCTTGGCAGCGTTCTTTGTGATAATGATCAATTGCAAACATATGTGGAGACAAATACAGTTGCTACAAACGGATAAGGCATCATCTACACATGCGACATGTCGTCCCGTAAGCGTCGTAAAGCCTGGAAAGCTGCATGTTTAGCCTCAAAAACCAGACGCCAAAGATCATGAAACTAAGACTCATTCTGCAATCGCACATGAATGGTCTTTCTTGAAACGTACTTCCTCAAAAATCAAAACAACTAAATAATTCAATTTAGAGATATAGCAGGGTGCGCTGAACAACGTTCCGGAAACCGTATCACCGCCTGTCACAGTGATAATAACCCAGTTAGTCTCACTCTTTCCATGATCCACCCTCCTGATGCTGGCAGCTGACTCAATCTTGTTCAGTTCCGAAAACATTGCAATGCGTGAGGGCAGAAGGCGCTAAGAGGAGGGCCTCATGACGCCAAATCAGGGACGTAGGCCACTACAAGGTCAATGCAGTTCCGAACAATATTTGTTGATTCCTAAGCTAGCTGCGGACAATTTGTAAAAGAGCAAAAGTTCAAAGCAGCTTAACCGTGACGATCAGTTGAAATGCTTTCCCCAGCCCCTCCAGTGATGCGCATGGAAGTCTCCAGTAAAAACAAAAAAATAACTTTGGGACTGATCTCCAGATGAAGGCAATTGCAGTCAGTAGAGTCATAGATAGAATTATCAGTTGCAGTGTTTCTACTTAAAAGGAGGATATAAAAATTGTTTCTGCGTCTAGAAATTCTCACAGCTTGGAACAGGTAGGGGATTCACATCCCGACCGCTTATAAGCGCAGAAGCCATAGATGACCATTGCGAAATCCAGCTCCTCACCTAAGTGGCCTGCCGAGATCGAGGAAGGCGAAATTCAGACAACGTAATCTGAGTCGTGTCTTCAACCGCACGTTCGCGTCTCAACTCCGCACGTCGCATCAACACCACGATACACTCATCGCACTCGTTCGTCAAGGATGGCATTCGTTCGTCTAATATTTAAGTAATGATCACGACACACTCGAGTACGAACCGATCCCGAGTCGCTTTTAATTTCATCATAAAAAAGCGAAAGAGAAAAAGTATACAAATAGACACAAGGAAAGAAATTGAGCAATTTCATGAAAGCGTGATAAGCAGAGGCAGGAATGACCGTCCACCCGGCAGAGATGCATCGCCGAGCGAGACATGCTCCCCAGATGCGCTTCGACTGTGAGGAGGACGACAATCCAGGTAAACTCGTGGGGGCCTACACCAATCTCCCATAGCCCTGCTGTTCACAGAGCAAGATTGACTCTAAAGAAGAAAGTGCGAGGGTCTCGCCAGCGCCATGGCGAGAGGCACTGACTCGGGAATACCAGGCACGCAGCTATGGCGACAGCCAGGTAATCTCCTCCCGAGATGCCATTGGCTCCGTCGAGCTCATCGGCCTTCCATGCGTATTTCTTTACTTGAGGGGTTTTCCACCTCTAACTTCTAGAGGCTCGTACGCCGACAAAGTTGTGACTGGTAGCAACGACAAGAGTTACAAGTTTAGTCGCCTTTTGACTCAGGCCGACAGGAGAAAGGGATAAAGGTCCTAGTGTCGCACTCCAGAGATTTTTGTGCAGCATAAATTATAGAAAATGTTAGTCTAAGAATCTGTAACAGCTATTCAACTATGATTTTGCCTTAGTTTTAAAATAAAATCTTTACTTATGTTGAATGAAATTGAAGTTCAATTATAGCAGTCATTAAAAAGGCTGGAAGCGTTTTGATTCTAGCCCACTACTAATGTTCTAGCCCACAAGTAATAAAAGTGTGTTGCTTAGTAATTGTCGATGAAAAAGTCATTCGTGGAACAATTCAAGATTCCCTGGCAGGTCTGTCAATGTAGCAATCCGAGACGCTCTCCGGGTGCCCGGATAGCTGCACTTAACTGAGGAGGTCTCCTCAGTGACAGGTAGTTCAGAACGCGACGTCTCACAGCACGTGCAGGACTGAGCAGTTCCTGCAGGAACACAGAGTTACTAAGTACTGCGCGGGACCAACGTCTGATGGTCTATTGTGCTAGAAATAATTAGAAACTTGCAATATATCATTTAAAGTAACCTTTACGATTATTCTAGTCCGACAGAAATGGTTTCAGAAGGTTTCAGAGGATGGAGAGTGGCTCTTGGATGTAGTGGCCTGGGAATATAAATGGATAATTTGTTTTTTTTGTGATTTTGAGTCTTCAAGTCATCATGAGCATCATTTTCTATCTTGTGAAGAGATAAGGCATTCGTTGCAATATTACCCGATGAAGTACCCAAGCTCAGCCTCTGGGAGGTAGGTATCACTGAAAAAAATGTATGGAGGGATGTTTAGGAGATTTTCTTTTACCGAACCATTAAATATTAATCAAACTGCCACCGCTGTTTATTTTGCCATCATATTCGGCCTTTGAAAGTCGCTTTAGAGCACAAGCGACACACTAAACGCAACGAAAAAAGTGCCTTCTTCAATCAAGTTGATGACCGTCTTCGTACAGGTCGATCAATCAAAGTTTTCTATAGAACTCGGCTGGAAAAATATTACTTCACCGTGCGTATTTAGTCTACTCTTTCTCCTTTTACCACATGCAATAAAAAATGTATTATGTTAGCATCAATCATAGATGTTAATAACGAGTTAGTATCATGATAGAGGTAGCAAAACTGATCTAAACCGTAACGAGCTGTATCTCATGGATTAAGGTTTTAAAACGCAAGAATTTTTTCTTACATAATTCAGTTTAAATAGGGTGTCCTTGTCATTTCAGCTTCATAGCGAAGATTGTCGCTTCATGTTATATCAAATTTTTATCAACAGTTTTTTTAATTGGTGTTCGAAAGTAGACCCTCGAAGGAATGTAATTAAACAAAAAATGAGAAATGACAGCGCAAAAAGTGATTCACGATCGAGATTGATTAACACGATTGAAAAATATTCATTACACCTACGCTTTTGTTTCAGATTACCTATTTTGTGAAAACCTATTTCAGATCTGAAATACTGTCTGCTAATGTACTGTAGGTATGCATTGTGTTTGAGTACATTTATGGAGTAATTTTTTTGCGCTTAAAATTGTGAACAACAATTGGCAATTCTGTAACATGGTGAATAAGACTTGCATTGGTGCATTCCTAAATGGTTACTGAAATTATTCCAATTAAATAACTGATTTTAGGAATTCAAATCCATTCAAAATAGTCCATCTGATACTTATATTGAAAAATATTTTGTTTGAAAGTTGAGTTTTTCTTCGGAAAAGAATAATGCATCTCAATTTCAGCTTTAATACTTATTTGCTTATAATAAAACAAACATCGGCATCTAAGGATGTTTTATTTCTAATGAAGCCTGATACATGTCACCTTGTACATTGATTTTTCAAATGCCTTATAGCTAATACCAGGACGCCATGACGGTTTCCCTGGTCAAGATCGGATACCCATTTCAGATATCTTGGTAAAGTGGGGCAGAGTGGGCTGTGAGTTTTTCCCCTATACCCAAAGGAGAAAGTCGCCACACAGCATAGCGCTGGGATTCAAACCCTCGACACCTTCACGGAAGGGCGGGTTCTTTAACCACTCGGCTACGACAAGCTATGAGAGAAAATTCATTATGACATGCAGCAGAGATTTATTTTTTCAACAGAATTAATATATATTGATGAATAAATTAGACAATTCTTCTGAATAATATGGAGTACATTTTAGCCAAGGAAACAATTTTGAATCCACCTCAAAACATATTCAGTATATTTAATATCAGCTCCTTGGCGTATGCAAAGCAAGGGAATAAGCTCCTCATTGCAATTCATCTGAGGCGGAAAGCTTCGAAGAATTCCAGCGAGAAGTCTTTCTTAAGCAACTTCTTGGTTATTCGTAAATTTTTCTTTCATTGAAGAAATATTATTCATTACTGTGGCGAAGCATCACACACCGAAAATAGTTTCTAAATCAAAAAAGAAAAACTAAAAGTGAGGACGGTATTTTTCTGTTCCAATATTGAAGTTAATAAGGCTAGGAATGCTCGAGGCTAGGAATGATAAAGTGAATTGGCACCGGATTAA
>JACJUY010003929.1:9235-37034 GCA_014220935.1 Platorchestia sp. MABIK | reverse complement strand
CAGTACAGCGGTGCTGGGTCTAATTTCACGGTCTAATTTCGTTGTAGGGAATTACTCTTTCTGGGGAATTACTCGTTCTGGGGGAATTACTCTTCCTGATAACATGGATCTCTATCGTTGTTTTTCCCCAACGTCAGAACACGTTTGCTCTGCATCTCTTAACGATGATTTTCAATCACAAATAAACCATATCAATCAATCCATCAAATAAATCATAAAAATCCGACTAGACAACATAAAAATGCATAAATGCAAAATCCTTTATCTGCAAAATATTTATTACACAAAATAAATAACCGGCAAAATCCAAATCTTACTCAGGAAACGTTTCAAACAGTTCCTGTTCAAAACCCTGTTCAAACAAACGCGTTCAAATACCACCGGAACACCATCCCTCTCACACAAGGAGAGATTGCTCCGTCAATCAATAATCGAAAACGTCACAATAATCGTAAAAACGTATAAACGTAAAAAAAAAATTTCCTTAAAATACAAATACAATGGAATAATCAGCCCATTCTTGACAACATGGCACCACAACAACTTCAAATAAAACACGGGATTTACCATCAAATTAACAGTAAATTCACAATAAAACAGTAACTGTAACAGTAACAGTCACATCAACCTGCTAGAGCTCAGCAAGAGCTGCACGGCTCAGTATCGCTGAGGCCGGAAGCCGCAAGCACCAATCTCTGCTAGACTGATAACTCACCACAGCGAAACCGCAGTCACACTGACATGAAAACAGTAAACGAACTATACTGAAAAACTGAAACATAATTCGTAACATGCATCGTCGAACAATAAAAATAAACACCGCTAAAGTTGAAATCACCTTAACTCTATCTTAACGAAGACGGACTTCTAACACCGTATATTCCAGCACGTTAATTAAATCTGCGGGCTCACATTTCGTTCGTTTTTCCGCTAATTACAGCGCGATCACAAACCGCGGACGACAACAAAAATTAAAACTTTGCATCCACGTCCGGAAACTCCTTAAAGAAATTCACTCATCGTCGAGAAAACGATGCTTCTGGTCATCCGATAAAAAGTAAATCCATGATATAATTCCATGAAACTCCGAGTTTTAAAACTCTACCGAATCACGCTGCTGAACGAGGGTCATCACTCTTCCTACATTCAAATTATTACAGCGACCAGGCTCCGTCTTCTCTACAACAATAAGAGAAATGTGGGACTAATTACACCGAAACGGTTTTCACCTTTGAAAAAAAAACACGAGCACGAACAGTTCGACAGTTCTCGTACACTTCAGAAACACATTTCGTCCTCTGTCCAGACACTGGGAAGTACCTCCTTTACTTCGTCCTAGAGAGTAAATGGTTCGTCCTAGAGAGTTGCTGTTGGGTGCGTCGTAATTTCACCGCCTCTGTGCATCGATTCCTCTTTCACTGCAGCGCCATCACGCTGGATAAGTTGCGCCACGGAACAGCTTCCGTGGGGTGAGGTTTTTCTGATTTTTTCCGTCTTCTCTGGGATGCTGATGAACATTTGATAGTCGCAGCCTCCGTAGATTGTCATCGACCTTCCTTAATGGGTCGCGTTGTTCGTTTCTTGGTTCTTCCATGGTTAATCAAATTGTCACAGCGCTGTCACTTCACTTTATTTTCACCCCCCTTCGCTCTCGCAAACGTCTCGGGCGCTAACGTAGATTTTGGCAACGTCCCTGATCATCACGGCGACGTTCCTCTTCGTCACAGCGCAAAATGTTGAACGATATCCTTGCTGGAGAATTCTTCGGACGTCACTGTATCACAACGTCCGTATCACTCTATCACAGAGTCCGTATCACTCTATCACAAGGTCGATGTTCGGGCGCCAATGTAGGGTTTTGATGATCGTGTCTCGTCACCTGAGGTCAACCTGAGGTCCTAGGGTGTCCAATCAGAATTGGTTCTAGAGTGCGTCAACATCTATCACGAGAAGAGGTGGGGGAGAAGTGATAAGCAGTTCACGATGATGGTTTACTGGAGTGATGTGTTATAATGTTTTGTCATATTCATTTGATTTCGTTTTACTTCGTGTATGTTGTTCTTTTATCTGTGTATTTACTTAAATGTGTTGTGATGCGTAATTACTTTTACATATCGTTTTCCGTGTTTTCTTTCGTGTTTTCGTTCAGTGTTCTTTCTATGTTTTTGTGTGCATTTAGTGTTTGTGTTCATGTACAATTGGTATTTGTGTTGAGCTGTCAGCTGTCGCGCCGCAGGCGTGCAGTTTGCTGCTGGCCGTTTCCGGTAGTTGAGATAGCGTGCCGCGAGACGTGAACCTTTTAAATTTTTCTATTGCGTGTCTTCATTACCGATTTGTGTATTTAAGTGTTTTGTTTTGTTTCGTATTTAGCTTGTTGTATTGAGTTCTGATTGAATATTTGCTTGATTGGAACATTGCCTTAGCAGTTTTGCTGAAGTTTTTGAAAGTTTCATTTGTGTGATATCAATGAATTTTTTCAGATGAAACCGGTAATCGTTAATTAATTATGAAAATAATATCCTACATAAATTGCTCAATTAATCATTTGAATCAATTCTGGTTTCCCAAATTCTTAAATCATTTGTGTACCCCACCGGCAATTATATTTCAGTAAACAACTGCGAATGTCATTTAGATTAGTTTCGTTTCGCGTCATCACTATTGTGTGTTGTGATGTATTATAGCTTTGCCGTTTGTTTTTTTATCTAGTATGTGTTTTTTCTTTTGATAAAATGCGATGATGATTCCATAAACCGGTAATTGTGTTTATTTATATGGTTTTCCCCCATGTACTTAACGTAAATATCCACGTGAACAAATTGAACCTTTTGTAATCAATAATATTATATGTTAAGTGGGAGGACCCACTTCCGCGAAAAGGGGAGCCATGTCGGGTTGGAATTTCTGGTGTTCTTATTATCAATACGGGAAAGCCCACTTCAGATACGGTTACGTATATAATGCGCTGTAGCCAGAGTTAGGCAGGAGTAGTCAGAGTCACCGCCGAGTCTGTGGCGTGTGCCAGCACAGCGGTGCTGGGCGGTGCCCCGCCCGTGTACCGTTCATTGTATAACACATCACTCCAGTAAACCATCATCGTGAACTGCTTATCACTTCTCCCCCACCTCTTCTCGTGATAGATGTTGACGCACTCTAGAACCAATTCTGATTGGACACCCTAGGACCTCAGGTTGACCTCAGGTGACGAGACACGATCATCAAAACCCTACATTACGCTTAAATAATTAAGCTTAAAGAATACGTAACCTGAAAGTTATCCACAAGAAATCAAATCTATCATGGTTTAAATTTTGCATCATCTTCAAGCATCAAACACACTCACACATAAACTCTAAGTCAATCCATAATCTTTGAGCAAAACTAATGTTTTCATTCGAACAGCTATCGTGCAGTTCACCCAATACACAAGTTGATAAAAAATTATTACAATAGTTACTTTAGGTAGAACTAAGGAACAATACATTTTTGTACGATGCGCTCTGCAGGTAATATAGGACGCCAGAACTCTCGGGCAACGCAATGCTGCCGTAGTTAGAGATTAATTCATTTGAACTGGCGGTCCTCTGCATGGAGCTTCGATTGTTTATGCTCTTGATGAGGATTCAATCGCAAGTTGAAATTCATCTATACCTACGTTGACTAGAAATAGACCTTAGCCTTCAAAACAATATGAAAAAAAATTTGACATTTACGAGTAAACGAAAGATTTTGATATTAATGTGGTATTTCTTAATTCGTCGCATGATAGCCAATTTTAACCAAAACGAACGAAAGTAAGAATAGATTTTTTATCATTTCTCCATAATTTTGGTCTGAGGCTTGCCTTGTATCAGCTAGCTATTTATTTCAATCTCCATGGGATGATTTAAAGTTATTCAAACCATAATACCTCAAAGGGGACTATGGAACGAGTAGTGAGAGAAATTTTGAAAAACAAGGTCAGTGTCTGTATAATTGTTAAGAAGATTGAAAGCCGAAATGAAACTTCAGTTTAAAATGAAAGAAATGTCAAACCATTTCCCCTCGAGCAAATTAAGACTAAAGATTTAATCAATATTATTTAAATCCCTCTGTAACAAAGCTGACGGCAGGATCAGATAATAAATTACATTTGAGAATACATACATTTGATTTTTGGTAATTTATAGTCCTGTGATTCGTCACTAAATGCACTCCGAACTATTTAGATAACATTTTGCACGAAACACAACGCGTTCATAAGGGAATCTTTTTTCTGTGAGAAAAAATTGGAAATTGAAAAGTCGCTGGGGAAAAAATTTGCTACGACGTAGGGTCTCAATCCTTATCGTAAAAAGGGCAATGAAATTATCAGGCTGCCTTGAAGGCATTTCTCCGATGAGGCCACGGTAGCTTCCTGAATCTCCAAAGGCCTTCTGGTGCCACATTTCTGTGTTTTTTTGTGAATTTAATCTTTGTTCACTAATCGTTGTGCAATGTGTAAGACTTTGAGTGCAAATTAAAATTCACATTAAAAAATCAACGATAAAATCTTAAAAAGAAATATTATATTCTTTTACAGAATTTCAATCTTTGATGCTTGAGGTTCATTGGAAGTAAAATGCGAAATTTGATATTTCTTCGTGATATGATGGATTTTTTGTTTCTTACTGATTAATGTCAGTAATACAGTTATTGTGTTATAATCTTTCAACTACAATATATTACATAAAATTAAGCTCGCTGCTGTTGTTCGTAGTAATTTTTGCAACTGAATAATGAGAATTTTCGGTACACCCAGCAAATATTTTGCACATCAGCCAGCAATTTTATTAAATGCGTATCTTATGGAGTGAATTAACGAGAAATTACGAGGCCATTTCATTATTCAAAATATGCTCTCTTAAATCCTCACAAATATCGAAATTTCCGAGGTGTTTCACTGCTAAAAAAGATAATAAATTTTGCTTTTTGTTCAGTGTAGGAGCGATCGGTCAAAAAATGAGTGCATTCACAAATTCTTCAGATTCCTACTCATTTCCTTTTAATGCTAAATTAAAAGTTTTAGGCTTTCGTAATCATAAGGAAAATCATGAGAAAACGTCATTCATTTACTACGAACAAATTTGGCGACTTTTCTCAGTTTTATTTGCGAAGAAATAATACATAACTATTACGTATTCTTTCCGAAATGGATCACACCATATCAGTGGGAAAGCTGATCGGGAAATTTATACCTGACAACTACTGAGGAGCAAAATACGTGACTCACACCATGAGGAGCTGAAATATCGCATGTGTCAAACCTAGACGACACTGAGGTGGCCTCGCTCCAGTTATGCTGCCGCC
Source organism: Platorchestia sp. MABIK (assembly GCA_014220935.1). Lineage (NCBI taxonomy): Eukaryota > Metazoa > Arthropoda > Malacostraca > Amphipoda > Talitridae > Platorchestia > Platorchestia sp. MABIK. The sequence continues at coordinate 31,706 of JACJUY010003929.1, read as the reverse complement.
CAACCTACGTGACCTGCGTCCCTGTCTCTCAGACTTCTGCCCGTCCTAAACTGCAGACGTACCGATCTCTGACAGGAGTTATTGTAACCCAATTCTGGAAGAGAGTAGCCTTGAATGTCCGGGGCAGACGGTCGAACGCTATCCAGCTGCTGTGAAATTTGGAAACATAAATTGCCTCCTTTTCCAGTCGATTCTTTTTTGCCTCAGAGATAATTTTGGGTCCAATTGAACTATTGCACCTTGAAAAATTGCTTCCAATTCAGGCCGATTCTTTTTGGCTACAAAGATAATATTGGTGACATGTACATTAATCGTGGCTTTGATATTTTCCCACACAAATGTTTCTCTTTTATTCCAACACGTATAATAAAAACAGCTATGGTTCCTTAACACGATTGTTGATTGTTCTTACTTAGCGTTAGTTACATATCACGATGTACAATCTCGTGAATGTGGAACACATGTGGTGCGTGTATTTCATATACGTACAGTATATGATCACAGACTTTGAGACTGACTCGCATGCTTTCAAAACTGAAGTTACCGATTAATGAAGTATTAAGTGTACTCAAAAAAACAAAGAGTTTACGATTTCTTCTTTCTACGGAAAGGGTAGAAGAAACTTTCATTCGAGTCTACATATTATCCATCATTCTCATTTACATTTACTTTTTTTAAATTTATGATGTTACTCCTAGAGTTACTTCCATTCCACAGCTTTCTTAATCTAACAGTTTTCTTCATTTTGACTCGAAATAACTAAAAACCAGCAATCAGACTGTTGGCTTAAATATTTGCGTTAGAAAAATTCAAAATTGTTGCTCTAGAGCTGAAGTATTAATAATTGATATTATTAAATTGAAACTTGAAAAATGAGTAATCTTTAAAATGATTAATCTGTAAGAACCTGAACACCAAAGAAGCATGCAATTTTTCATCTGTTACTCTATGAAACGTGATTATTCAAATATTTTTCAAGTAAATTAGTCATACTTAATTCTCTGAGTGCATAATAAAGGGACTCTTACCATCAGAGAAATCTGAACACAACTATTCCTGATGGCCAAAGAGCGGCGAATATATGGAGTTTAGTTCGTAGCGGCGAGGTGCGTGAAGCTCAACCGCACGACCAATTCTGACGAAACTCGTCTCGTGATTTTAAACATACAAAAAAAGAGGGAATAAGAGTGAATAAATACTGTCATGCCTGGTAACTAATGCCGTCAAATTACAGATTTTGATACGCTTTGAATTCAAATTCCGAACGAAGCTTCTAGCAAAGGAATTTAGTAACAAATGAGTTTATGATTTTTTTTCTGTAAGAGGCTGTCTTACAATTTTAATTAGAATCATGTTGAAATCGATATTTTAGCTGCAATAAGAGCCAGGAATGACCATATTTACTTATTCATTTCCCCCTTGTTATGGCGCAGTCATGTATCAACATTCGTACACAGATAAGAGTCAGTAAGTATCAACTTATTGGGTTCCTTTTTACGAAGACAACCAGGACAATGATTTATGCATGCGTGTTCAATTCTACGGATTAAAAAAATGAGATTCCGTTGAATTCTGTAAAACTAGTCTACGGAATTCGAAACAAATATTTAAGTATAAATGAAGGAACCAATGGGTGTATAATTAAGTTTAAACTTCTGAACCTCTACTCTATTGCAGAAATCCAAGTCACTTTGTACTTTTCGTACCATTCCTTAATGCCAATCCTTCCCGACTGATAGAAAGCCCCACTTCTTTCATATCGGGTATAATGTTTTGCAATAAAGACCCGTTTCACAAGCTGAACATAAAAATTAATCAACATTCATAATATTCTGATAATTGATAGAATTTTTTGACTTTATTTGGAACAATGAAATGTGAAGCGCCTCTATTGTCATGAAATTTAAATATATTTATTTTAACATATGTCGATTCTTCTCTGTTATTTTCAATCAAATTTAAAACAGCCCATAATCGAAAAAAGAGAATCAATATTCCAGAAACACAAAACATTTGCTCTTGTTTCCAATAATGATACACCGAAGTAAAAGCACTGCTTTTATTTAGAGATAATTTTCAATAGGTCAAAATGAAATGACATGGCGAGCGGGACAGAGCACTCGTTTTTAGCCGTTGAAGTATCGCGGAGGTGGAGGGGCCGTTGTAGTCGTGGCACCCGTCCAAGTCTCGGCAGACCTGGTCATTCGATCACTGTAGCAACGGCGACGGTGATCGGTCGGACGGAAAACATGATTCTTTCGTGGATCTGTGTCAAGGGCGTCAGGTGGAAAATTAGAGGGACCAATGGATGTCTCTCTATTAAATTAAAAAATTAGGTTAATATCAGGAAGAAAATGAATAAAGGGCGGTAGAGTAAATCTTAACTTCTGATACTAGAAGAATGTCAACTAGAGCGAACAAGGCGCTTAATAAGTAATTAACTGTGAGAATTTTGACTCACCCCTATATTTTCCTAGTGAAAGATATAATTGGGCATTTGAACGAAAGAATACTCATTGCAAAGTAAGCTTTTATACAACAAAAACTGCCATTTCAAATGCAACGTTCATCAAAACTATTTGGAGAAATAAAATCGTCAAAATTTTATTATACTTTTTTCCTCTACCATAAGAAGTGATTCATGCACCAATAACAGAACGAATAGTATCATGAATTAAAGTTAACAAAGGGAATTTCTCATAGAATCAGAAGCGGATGAACAGGTCACTTTAGCCTATGAGACGCTAGACTTAGAAGTGCAATCAGGGCAGAGGCGGAGAACTAAAACCGTTAAAGACGCATGGTTCAAAAAGGTGACGCGATAAAAATATTAAGGGATTTTATTGATTACGCAAAAATAATACAATCTAAAACGAGAGAAGGAAGCGAATTGTTGCACGCTTCGAAAATGTCTCACCAAAATATCATGCGCTTAGCTTTTGTAATTATCTCCCATTAGGTGGAAACAAATCATAACAATCATTCTCATGCCTGTTCTCGCAATGTTCGAGGTTGTGAGTGCTATGTATTTTTCCTACCAGATAAAAGTCAGGAAACTACAGCAGAGTTTTTGAGTGAAAAAATGAACATTTTTAAATGGTTTCGAATAACATCTTACGTTGTGAATAGATTATCTGTACAAATAGAAAATACTGTCAAAGATTATGTCAATTACCTAAACAAATTACGGCAAAGAGATGTTAATACTGTATTTTCAAATTGAGGAATGTTGATAAGACTTTTTAAGTATTCAAGGGGGACTATTTGTTATTTACGCTATTTACTAAATTCCACGTTGGACAATGTCATACATTCTTTTGAATAAAATCATGCCTAAAATATTTCCAAAATACATATCGTTGAACGAAGTGAATGGTGAAATTCGTTCATCTCATAATTTTAATTGCGCGTAAAAAGTTGTTCTAAAATTTTCACTAGATTTCATGTAACTACTTCTTTGAAATATGTTTGCATATCGCAATTGTTTGGTCTAATCTCTCCTTGCATTGAATCGATGCACTGCATGATGCGTGCCAACCGAAGGCTTGCTATCCTCGATCAAGCTGCCTGATCGTGACACAATATGAATGAATTTTTGATGTTCTGATAAATTGTCTAGGCGCGATGTGGTGCCCTCGATATGTTTACTGAGTTGGGACGGCAGCAGAATGGTATTCGATAGTCGCAATTCATCACAAGTCGGTCACTACATTGAAAGAATCTTGTTTTAGGGACGAATTTTGAAACAACATACTTCTTCGTTACGGTTGTTTTAATATGACCATTTGGTCTTGATATGTTATACAGTCTGTAAAGGAATCAAGTAGACTTTGAAGAACTCCGGCTGCCAGCTGAAACGTTATGATGTAAGCTGTTTGGAAATTCGATTTTAAGTTTAGGACTCAGACAGATTTTTCCTCGAATGGAAAAATACGACAAACGACATCGGCATTCGACATCGGCATCCGATGTTGGATTTTAATGTTTTATCTCCACAGAAATGCAGGTCGTATAGTCTCACATTAGTAGAAAACAGACAATCCCCAAAAAAACTAAATACATTTTTAAGCTAACATATTAGTTGAGAATGCATTCATTCATTCAATGTTTTATAATGCTTGCATGATACCATAGATTCTTTGTTGCCGTCTACGTCTTATAGAAAACTTTAGTAAGCAAGGTTCTATATTTCCCAGGCTCAAGAGACTCTGATACATTTTCGTACATTTAAAATGTGTTTCGGAGAATTTCATTCACAAGTTATCGATGGCGAGTACCGGTGCAATTGATGAGGAATCTCGGTACAATTATTTAATTTCTGGTACTTTACTTCCATTATCATTTTAATAAGCCAGTACCAAATCAATGCTTCAAAATGTACGCAGTAAATCTGAATTTTTGCGTCAGCCTGTGTGTCGAACGACCATTTCAGGATTTTAACTCTCGGAAACTATAAAAATGAAACTAAAATAGTAAACATTCTTCGCTTCTTGGAGCGAGAATGTATTTAAAGATAAATAAATTTTACATTATACTGGCATTAAATGAATTGGTTTACTGCAATAGCTAATGTATGCGCACAATTCTGCACGAAAACTGCTCAGATATAGTTAATAATTTCTCTTCAGCTTCTCAGTCATTTTGAGCGAGTTGACGAAAGAAATAACTCCCACGTTACTCTCAGCGATGAACACAATGCAGTGATGATGTCCATTGCCTCACATTTCACACTGGCCGTTAACGTTGCTTCGGAATGCTCGGCTGCAGCAGTAAAAGGCACCGTCATTCTGCAGACAAATATTGACATCGCAAGCAAAGAAACTTTTATCGGCTTTGCTGATGATGCAAGCTTTGGAGTGAGTGCCAAGGTTTAAAGGTGGGTCTTTTTCTGGCCAAATTTGTCTCATTGTTATTTTCAAATGAAATTTATGTTGTTAGATACCGGATGCTATTTGTGGCGAAATTATATTTAAATTAGCAGAATTAAACAATTTTGGTAGGCAAAAACAACTTGGTAACCTCGCAAGTACACAAAAGGCACAACAGGACACAAGGCAGACACAAAAGTCAACATTAAGCGTCTCAGAAAATATTCCATCCTGTGACTCTGAGAAAACAGTCTTTTCAAACAAGGTTCATCTCGAGTTCTTCCGGGCAGGGTTTTCAAAGAAGCTTGGTAAAACAAAGCAAAACATTTTGAATTGCCTCCCACACTTGCTTGAGGGCAGAGCAAAATGGGACGCAAAGTTCTGCTACTGATTAAACTTCAGCGGGGCACTTGTACCGGTATAATGTTCAAGGGGTCACGTGGGTTACGTATTTTTTTATTATTAATTATGCTTCAATTAATAACGGGGCACCTTTTGTTAGTGGGCATCATTATTACTTTCATTTATGCTAACTTTTTTATAATAAAAAAGCTATAGAGCAGGAGTTAACCTTTTTAAATAGCACAATGATAGCTTTGAACGAAAAGAACTTATTATTTATTCGTTTTTTTGGATATTTAAGGTACATTTCCTCCTTCTCTTACGATAATAAAGGCACCGAACTCGCTGCGAGAGAGATGCAGACTCGAGCACAAGTTTAGGTCAATCTAGCATCGTTTGCGCAGGGCTGTGCCTGGCTCGATAGCTTAGCTGTCTCAGGTAAAATATGGAGACAGGGCTAGCTGGTGAACTGTGCAGCCCTTCAGCCCTTTGAAAAAGTAATCCTTAGAAAATACTGGCTCTACAGCTATATTATACATAAAACGTCTGGGTATATTACTACTACTTCTATTGAATTTGATACTGATGTTTCTTTTGTAAAAATCACTTTTCTGTGATTTTTACTCTACGTACTCGTAGGTCAAGATGAAAATAAAGACCGTCAAATTCTAGCAGGTGTGAAAATTACTGGCCTTGTATTTAAATATGTTGCCAGATGACAAGTTAGCACACGATGTTGCCACATTATGGGTTTAGATGAATAAATTTTTAGTGTTAGACTATAGTTGCCTGAATGAGTTTACGTGAATGTACGTTAAATTCTATTGGATGACTTTTGACATATTAAGGTCAAGTGTACGTGCAGTTAAGGGAAAAATAAGAGCAAATTATAACGAGCCTCTGGTATTCCTGTTTCTGGGGGTCGTGGAGTGCGATGAAGAATAGAATCTGAAATTCCATTCACCATTTTTTCATCTTAAAACTGCTGGTCACGAATAAAATTTATAACAAGTAAAAATCCCAATTTTAATTTATTTAATAATTATGAACATATCAGTGAGACTAATTGATAATTTTTGTTTGTATTCCCACTATACAATTTTACTCAATAAGATAAGTACTTTTTTAGTGATTTAAAAGTTATTAAGATTTGCATATTTCTACTAATCCAAAATTTTCCTTCGGGTGGTTTTTGAAATATCTATTCTCGTAAAATTCGACTCAGGTAGCTGAGGAAAGCCTTTCCTTAGCTAAGGCAAAAGGTTATGAGAAAATCATGTCTGCTTGCTGAGAGAAATCTCGACTCAACATTAAGTTGAACAAATGAATGTTCTAAAATCAAAAACGCGTAAAAAAAATTCTATCGAATAGAAGATAGCCTCAATTTTTTCTATAATAATAAATGAAATGAGACTAAGTGGCATGCAGTCACTGTGAGGCCGGATGAGTAGAACCACTACTCATTCCGCTATCGAAGTAATTTAAAACCATTTTATACGTCAATGAATTATCTTGGCTGCAACAACAACCTAGCCTGTGTGTAATAATACCAATGACGACACTAACATAATTACACCATCATAAGTACCTGATTAAGAGACGCTCACTGCATACACTAGTTGAAAGACGGCGAAAAATCGTAGCTCTGCCCAAAAAACTTCAAACAAAAACGGAATGCATAAATAAATTTTTGAGAACGGGATGAACCAAGGTGAACCAATTTCAATACTTTACGTAACGGCTAAATTAGGCATGAACTGATAAAATTATCTGGAGTATAAGAGACGGGTGGCAAAACAGTGAAAATAATTGTCAATAGTAGCTTAAAAAAGACTTGTGTCACTGAACATCAGAAGTGTTTATTTTCATCTAAAATGATCTTACATAGGTATGAAAAACAGCAAAACTAGCTGGATGTCTTTACTTCTCATAACGCATGCATATTTCCTTCAGTTGATTCGTGTTTCAAGTCAATAAAACTTTAAAGCTGCAACAATTGAAGCAAGGATCGTCAGTTGTGACAATTGGTTACCACTTTTCCACGCTAACTTGACACGCCTGAGGTAACGTATCAGCAGCTATTTTGAACAAATTAAATATTCTGAAGTCAATACTTCATTTCTGCTGAATTTGATATAGCCAAAACGGCATTATTTTCAAAAATGTGTTTCTTAATATTCTGTAATGGATTCAAAATGGGTCCCTGAATGTGTGATTGTGGGATATTTGACTTGCACGACTGTTTTTCCTGCGTCTTATTGACAGATGGAGTGAGATCATTGAAAGTAATGAATCTTTCCTTAACTAACAATTATTTTCATTATCACTGGCTTGAGATTATGGGAATGGGATGGTATGGTATCGTAGAATTTCTTTTTCACAACTTGAAACAGTTCATAATCAGAAAGATGTCTACACATTTTGGCACATTTGTCTCCATAGGTTGAGTCTATGAGGTACTATTTCAGAGAACTATTGTTCTGTTCGATGAGAAGTGGATCCGCTTCCATGCTATGAAACACAGCTTCTGGGGATCAAATTGAGGGATTAGATCAGGCAAATGCGGAGGCGTGAACTCCTTCCGAGGGCCGATCATATTACCTCTACTGTGAAGAATAATATTGTATGTGGCCAGACTTTATTGCTTCTGTTACACATAAGTCATATAACTACCTCTCATACAAATCACTGTACCCTATGGAAGCAGCGTTACTCACACAATGACCTATTTTCGACATAAATGGCGTCGAACATTGTGACGATTTTACACAGATTCCAACAGCTCAATTGAACGTCGCCAATGCGGATTCTATACAAAAGCAGAATTATGAGTCTTGATGAATTTTTTTTCCTCAATGTTATTTGAACACTCTCTATTGCGATCGCTTGCAGTATCACATTTATTTATCTGTTTGAAAGGTTGTGTGCATTATTTATATATCTATTTTTATATAAATTTAAATATATTTTAATATATGAATTAATATTTACATACATATTAACAATTTGTAACGGATACATACATGGTGTTTCAAAACAAGAGGTACAAAATTGCACACTAAGTAGAAAATGACCAAATGAACACTTTTTCTTCTATGAAACTTTCCGAAAAAATTCGGGTTTTTGAGACATTAGCTGTTTATTGTTTTAAAGGATGAAATTTAATTACACAATTACTCGCAATACTTATCCTGATTTTACGTTATAAACACTTCTATTCTGTGAGAGTTTACAGTAATAAAATTGAGTTGTATTGATATTTGGAAAAAAGGTTTAGAAAGAAAGTTTTAGAATGTTTCAGATCGTGCTACCAGGTTACTTCTTGTTTGTCTTGTTGGCACTGTTCAGTTTCAAAGAAACCACGACGCCCGGTAACATAAGTCGCTTAACAAATGCTGAAATGGCAGATATGCACCTTGCTTATGGTGCTGCTAATTACAATGCGAGACAGGCAGCTCGGCTGTATCATGAGTGGTTTCCTAACCGATACCCACCTGGTCATAGAATGTTTACAAGTTTACACCAAAAGCTACGTGACAATGGGAGTCTTGAAATTAACAGAAGAGAAATAGAACGCCCATGGGATGAATATGTTGAGGAGGCTGTGTTGGATTCTGTCGTCATAATCCAAGAGCTAGCACGCGCAGAGTTGCAGTAGCTCTGGGGTTACAGCTCTGGTTGTACTTTCAACGCCAAAAAATCAATCAAATTGAACTTGTCAGAGCCAAAAACTCAAAAAATACTTACTACGTCGATGAAAAAAAATCAAAGAATCTTTCCCACATCGCTGCAGAGAACAGGATATCACATCGAATGTGTTCACTTAACGCTCTCAAATTCATAGACTTTGTTCCGTATTATCGTTGGATTATCTTCATTGAATTGTCATGCAATTTAATCTATTGGCTCAAAATAACTCAACACGCTTATGAATTCTCAAATTTCAAAGGTTTTTGAGAAATTTTTGTTCGTTAGCTACGTTCTTTTAGATTGAAGCAACAAAGAAAAGTTTGTACCAATGATGGCTATCCTACCATATTCGGAACCAGATTGAAGTTGGCTGGAGAATAGTTTTCGCTTGACTTAAATAGCAGACTAAGCGGCATTTATTAAAAACGCAATGCAGCAGCATGATGCGGACTTACATAGGTTGAGTTCAACTTATTGGGTTTTGTTATTATGTTGAATAAATGATGCCTTGTTTCGCCCATTTCACTATGAATAACATCGGACATCATAACCGATGGGACAAGGGAGTGAAACCCGAGCCGTAACATAGCGATGACTGAACTGAGTTAAAGAATTTATTTATGAATCCCACCCACAACCCCGTCTTGCGCCAAATTGCGATTGCTAAAAACCATGAAATTTCAATAACGAATCAATTGCATTTGAATGACTATCTACAAAGGGAACTCTCGAATTACTGCTTTTAAGTGAGTTTATAGCATTTTCCATAATCACTGGGTCTCCAATTACAAAAATATCACACACTTCGAAAGATTTATCAATGTTTACTTGATTTAATGAATCATGGCATCAATTGTACGCCCTTCCAATAAAACGAAAAATCAACAAAAAAATTTTCAGTGGCCAAACATTGAAATTCATCTGAGTCTATTTCCTGATTGATTTCATCTCATTTCATGAGGTCATAAAATGTGTAAACGCTAATTTGTTGGACAAAATATGAGAACAGGTATTCTCATCACTCATGCATTGCGGTACCTGACCCATCAAACTGAGTATACATCATGCCGGTACGTCACCAATCGAACTGAGTATTTGTCGAGCTAGCAACACAGACTCGCATGCTCCGGAACTTTAAAATCAAAACAACTTTCAACTAATGCAAATTACTTCTATTCCAAATCGAACGTTTATTTTCTGAAACAATTACCAACAAAACAATTTTGCACAAGATATGTGACCCCGTTTTAGAGATGGTAAACTGAGAGACAATCAGAGAAATGGCAGGCAGAATATTACGATGCATTGTTCGAACACCACATAAATTTTATCAGGAAAACACCTATCTCTTACGTACAAAAAATAATTTGTCGTTCCGAAACGAGGTCATTCAAAGCTTAACAGTGATGATTCCAGCTAATCTTTTAAAATTTGAACTGGAGCATTTGTTTTCAGTTTTACTGATTCGCACTCTATTCAATGTTAAGATACGTAAACGTTTCTGTGGCTCTAATGTTCACTCAGAAAAGTGAATGAATAATTAAAGAATTTAGTTTGCGTCGTAGTTCTGGCGTAACATTATGTTCCATTACACTGGACCATTTAGAGCGGCAATGCAAAAATATCAAAAATATCACACACTTCATGATTTGAATAGAACAGTGATTGAGTTATTGCATTTCTCCCGGAAAAAAACCCTACATGAGCAAGAAAGCGATGAATAGAGTTCGATCAACATCAACTTGCACGTAAAGTTCTGAAAGAGTTTTATTTTAATACTTTCGCCGTTGACGTCACCATCGCTGACATTTATACAACGAAGAAAGTTATTTAGCGTAAATGAAAATCTGTCGAAAAGTTTGACCTCGTAAGAAGATCAATTTTGACATTCAAATCCCCTTTAGGAGTCTTTCATTAATTTTTCCATCCGTTCATTAACAAATGTAGTTGTTTACAACAATCATTCCTTGATTTTCAAAGTCTTCGATACTTCCAACTTCATTTTCCATTTAAAATATTCACTGACAAATAAGCTCCTCCTCACAAAGAATTTTCCAACTTAAACACAAAAAAGTAATATTTTATACTCTTTTAAATAACAGTGAATTTATATACAGTGAAAGTTTTGAGAAATAAAAGATGGTCTTTCCTTCTAAAATCCAGTATCAACGGCATATTTAAAAAAAATCGAAAATCAATTTCGCCACACGTAATGTGCTCGAAAGATGATTGACCGTGAGACCGACAACCTGACTGCTACCAGTATGTCGCACTCTCAAGTCGAAATGAGCAAAGAGCCAAAAATCTCTTGTAATTTAGAATCGTCGCACAAAATCAGTTCAGTCATCTTATGTGAAGTGGGTTTACGTGAATAAATACTCGCTAATAACTGTGGTTCCGAAACTCCAGCGAGAATTTCACCAAAGGCTTTAATTAATTATTTTTTTCTTAAGGTCATGAATAGAATAAATTATATTGTACTCCAACCATACCTTCCATCAATGAGTTTACATAAATATGTTTTATAGCTGAAAATACAGTATTCAAATAGTTTTCCTGATACATGAACCCATATGAATTTGCAAGTTGCCGTTCCGTAATGGCGCTGTCTATGGACAATGCTCCATCCGTCTACGCTGATAAATTTTCAAGAGCTCAGGAACTTCAGAAGTAACAAATCAGTAAGACACATAAGGCCAACTCTGTCTGGGTGTTCGCATCCGCCAAGTTTCCGTGGGATCTCAAGAGCTCAACACACGACAGCGAAAGGTACGAGAGAGTGCGAGAAAATCTGGATGCATGGTTGTGTCGTATGAACAACTAACTTTGTTTTAGCTGGAGTTTCATAAATGAAATTCCAGGACGTTCATAAAATAACGCAACTTATAAAAGTGCTGGAAACAAGGCTGCATGCCTCTTGTTTGCGATAGAGGGATTGCAACCTCATTAGTCAAAGAGGAAAGGAGAATCAAAGAGAGGAAAACGCACAGGAAGAAAAAGGACAAAATAGGTAGGAAAATAGAGTACCAGGAATAGCAATTGTGTGCATTTGCGTAACCACCTTAGTATTCTATAATCAGCACTGGATAATAAAAATTACAATGGGCATTTACCATTTAAATTTATTTAACATTCCGTATTGGACACGTGAGTTTAGATCACATAGAGAATATTGAACGACATGAAACCCAAAATGAGGCTAAAGCACAATGCAGACATGAAGTGCGCTCTTGGACTACCGATATAAATATTTAACAATTAAATGGCAAACAAAATGAGAGAAATGCACACTGTGAATTATCAACCTGCGACTACGCTATTTAACATTGCCCAAGAAAACATGACACACATAAGAGAATCCTAAAGCACGACAAATTGGAAGAAACACTTTCTCGGGAGGTGGTTCGGCACCGGCACGACCCAAAAACTTTAAACGCACTACTTGTGTAACTCACCCCAACGGCATTACGAAGGAAATATGCGTTCCATAATAAACCTGTAAATGGTATCCGTGACAATAACCCACACCTAATAATACATTTTCGCAGTGAACACATATTTTTTGACGCAAGTTAGTCGCTGCCAAATCGGAGCTGCTTTTCCACGCATCTTCATTGATGCTGACTCCGGTTGGAGTTCACAAGCTGAGCTTTGCTGCGGTTTTTGCTCCGGCTTGTAGAAATGATTCAGTTCTCTTCTCTGCTCAGGTGCTTAGATGCGCGTGCGACGCGCGTTCTGTTGTCATCACTCATTGGCGTGCTGAAGGAGCTTAGTTACTGTAGATCTCGCAGGTTGATTCCGTATCAGTACAGACTTCGTGATTGCGTGGTTCCAATCAGCATGCTGAAGGTACTTGGAATTGAGGTAGAAAAATTTTACAAACTTTCGGTAGAGTCGCTGGCATGCTGTACCTAGCGCCATCTTTTTCTTTCTTAAGCTTGGCGTTCACCGATGCAATGCTGATGAGCTCGCAGCCGCAAATTTCGGGTCTCTCATATTGCGTAACTCTGAGAAAAAGACCTCGTCCGATTCTTGAGCTCAGCTTTTATAGACTCCCCTTGCTTTCCTCCAGAAGCTTCTCGAATGTTCTTCCTTGTGATGATGAATCGCACGCCGATTGGTTAAGCCGTTGCTTGTCCTGACTAATTTTGCTGCTCATTGGTGAGAAACTCGCACTCCTCTGACACGTTTACTGTGCAGTGCTTTCGCGGGTTCTCATTGGTCACGTGAGGCGGAGGCCCTCTGATTTTGCTTTCCCCTTGCACTCGCCTCCTTGTACTTTGCTCTCGCCCCTCGTTCTCCGAAAACTGTCGACCGTTGTATTAGCTTTCCCACGCTTTAGCCTCAAATTCCTTGGGAGGCATAGCGCATTTGCAAGGCAAACTCGACCTTACGTCTTAACGATTTTCCTCAATAACGACATCAGACACTCCAATGTCTGTTTACCTAACGAAATATTTTTACCTAATTTACCTAACGAAATATTTTTACATTATCATTCATTTCGTTACAAAAGTATTAAAATACAGCGTCAGCTGCCAACCTCAAATTATTAGCAGTGGATGAATAAAAACCAAAGAAAAAATCGAACACTCCCTCTGAGAATATTGGCAAGCAAAATGATACACTCTGCTATTCGACGAAGTCAGCCTAAATGAACAAGAACTGGAGGAAAGACATCTCAGCGCCCCAGAGACATACAGGCACACAAGACCTATTGATCTTCACACCTAAGATTTAATGCATAAATTTGATTTCCCGTTCCCTTAAGCTCATGTCAGCATTCGGGTAAATCGCTGGTTAAATCATCACTGTGATGATTTAACCACCGATGTAAAATTGATGTAAAACACTACAAAAAAAAATGTTCCTTAAAGAAAAGTTACCAAGCGAAATTAAAATCATTTTGCAGATTGGTTTGACGTCTTTTCAAAGCCCGTGATGAAGTTGTAATGTAATTTGTTTTTGATCGAATTATATTTTAATCATAGTAACGAAGTAGCATTGAAAATATTACTCCAACAATACGTAGCTAATTACGCAGCTATAAGTCAGTTCTAGAGTGCTGGGAAGCTAGGTATCAGTTCTGCTACAAGCGGTTTTGAGCCGGCCACAGAAAATAATTATTGCGTCCAAATTGTACAATGCAAGCGAAGCCAATTTCTTTCATTTAAAATCATATTCCGTTAAACCACAGTGCTAGCTGGAACAGAAATTTGTATGTGGTATATTACGTTGATTTTTGTTATATTACTTTACTGACTTTCTTGATAACTTTAATGACAATTTTAACCGGTAAAATTAAAGTGATGAAAGGATTTTTCGTTCCTTCAATCCTAAACCATCAACATCTGTAGTAGATAAAAAAAAAATCGTTTCACGTGTCAATGTTACGCGCATCTTTAATGTTTCAATCACAACGTATGGTCTCTGTTTTCATTGACTTAGTACAATGCTAAAAAAATTAAGTGTTACAGGTTCCAAATCTATGAGCAAGAAAATAGAATTTCATCTTTGCTTCAGATGCATGTATAACAGCAACTTCACTTGATTTCATGAGATTGCTTTGAAAATCTTACCCTCTGTGAAAGAGGTGAAGATTTGAAATGATGAAAATGATGGAGGTAATGATGGAAATTCCATTAATTTACTTAGAAATAGTTCAGGAAAGTAGGCCCAGAGTTTTCTGCATCAGGAGTCAACTAGGAGCAGTAATTCAATTCTTGTTTGAAAGGAAATCAAGCTAAACCCGCGCTTACTCCATCATTTGGATGCATATGTATTTTCAGCTCTGCGAATAACGCGAGAAAGTATTTTTGTACCAATTTAATTGGCTTAATAAGATTTTATTTTCAGGTGTTCAAAAAGAATTTCACCAGTGTGACAGTATTTTTTCACCTATTAGGTCACCACACATGTTTTTGAAAAGCAATACAACAAAGAAAAAATATTTTGTTAAGAGAAGAACAAGGGCTGGAGGCCTCAAGTTCCTTAACGCTAGTGGTAGAGAATTAGAATAATTCAAGAAAGTGACGTTTTAGTTTCACCCCACTTCAGTGAACTCATACGTAGCTGTGTATTCCCTTCATATCGTTCGTAAAATTTTGATCTTGAATGTTTAAGAGCTAGAAATATGTTATTTGAAAAATGGACTATGGCTTCAATGAAATATTCTTCAACAGAATTTGTTAGGTTCATCCATATTGCCTGAGTTAGGAGCATTTCATAAAACGCATTTCTGAAACAAATTGCACGAATACAAAAGGCTTGCAGGGATCATTCATGCGGATACTACGAAATTGGTTTTCCTAGAAACATTTTCGCAGTGTTTTTAGAGTTTTTTCTCTCCATAGATCTATCGAGCTATTGTAAATAAATCGGGTAAAACATTTTTGTCTTGAAAGCAAATTCACAGTATAACGACCCTGATTGTACCTGGCGCAATTGAGTTTTTTCTCAACTATAGCATGATTTGATGAACACTCCGGTAAATACTTTAAAATTTTATTTTAGGTACTCAGAGATAGTTATTTGAGAAAGCATTGTACTGTTGCTTATTTGCTTATTTTAAGCATTGTACTGTTGAGAAAAAACGTTATAAGAAAAAGGCCGTTGGAAACCACGCGTAGTATATGCTACCATGGAGCCGATATGGCCGCTACGAAACGCTTGCTTCACGACTGATGCGCGCAGTAAAACGCAGTCTGTTGAGGGAAAGGTTGTGCAATGTTAGAGTACTTGTGGTTTGTATTTTGTCGTACGTTTTCTTCATATCACAGCTTAAAAATTTCAGTCATATAAAGTAAATTTTTTTCTACGCGGGATACAAGCCCCTCTAATTTCCCCTCCAATGACATGTCGTATGGGGACGCATTGAATCGACAGCTCAATGCCAAAATTTAATTGTTTGGCTGTCGTAAAGGAATGAGCGGCTTCATGGCTCATTACAGCCGGCGTCTGACCTCTGGTTGTTGCCGGAAGTCGCATCAGGGCCTGGTTGTCATCCGATTATTAATAATTAAACTTTTCATTCTGATCTCAATCATTGGGAACACGTTGGTTTACTCTGTAGGAAAGTTTCTGCTCACATCCTACTTTAGTTCGCATTTTCCTCCTTCCACTAGTCGAGTAAAGGTTGTATGAAACAATACAAAGTTTCCAACAAAGAAAAGTGTTAGAGAATTGAACATGTTATGTTTTGCAAGGTAAGGCTTTTACTTTAACTGGATGGATTAAACTACTACAAACTCATTTTTCCTAAAAAATCACAATGAAAATACACAATAAAATATGCTTTACGGACCAAGGCATATATATGACCAGCGGAACAAATCTACGCATCTTTTGTAGAAGAGAACGAAAAATTTATTCACGCATCACTTCTTGCCAAGCTGTTCGTTATAAAGTCTTTACCATTGACGCACATGTGTTTCAAGTGGTGTAAAAGGAAGTTGCCGCACAAGGTGCCGTCATAGCACGAGCTCGTGAGCGTACGTACCTGCGCCGGCGGCCTCTGTCCTAGCGCCGTAGGCGTCACTGGCTTGTTTTGCTTTGCTGCTCTGGTGCTGTTGTTAGCGAACTTCAAGCGAAATTACTCGTCATGTTGAGGTTAGGAATGTTTTCACCCGAGTATTCTAGGAGCGTACCTCAGAATTTTCTCAAATTTATTCAAATTTTCGCCCAAAGGTTTTCGTCACGTTGAGTTAAGGAATGTTTTCATGAGTGCAATTTAGGAGAGTACGACACAATTTCTTTATATTTATTGAAAAGGGTAAAGACGATGGCACACATCAGTAAATTCGTTGTCAATTATAGTGAAATTCAAAAATGGTCAAGATGTTCGTTCTTTCTATGAGGAATTACGAAGAAATAACTATCTGTTAAAAGTGTCGCTGAATAAATTTGAGTCCACACTGAAACAAATTCTCTATTATTTACTTCTAAGCGAAGTTGTTCGATTTGAAAGTCCAAAACGCGCTTCACTCCTGAATATTCACCATTAATTTAAACTGACGTCATTTATGAAGTTCTCGAAAGAATTGTCAATTTTGGAATTATTCAGATGTCTTGCTCGACTTACGCCATAATTTAATACAGCATTGAGTTTCACCTTGTCGTGACCGCAATGGAGCTTGTGAACGAAATCAAACTCGATCCAGATCGCGTTAGCGACTTGCTGTACGGAGCTCATGAGGCCGACACACCCTCACTGCTGAAGCTCAAGTCGCACTGACATTCCGTAGGCCCGGTACCCTGTCTTTAAGGAAGGAATCCTGCCCTGGGTGACCTTCTTGTGGAGCCCTTGATTACATCCAGAAAAATTTGCGTGAAATGATATTAGAGTCGTAAGTTGCCCTCGTAACTTACGCTAAAAAGCTCAGTGCTTCCAAGTCAATACATGAGAATTGGAGAATCTTTCAACTTTGATAAACATTGCGTTAAAACCTACTGTGCTTTTTCTCTGCAGTTATAAACTCTCCTTTGCGAACTAGTGAATTCTATTTGTACATTTATTCAGAGAAGGATTATGTTGCTCTTGGACACTAAAACATACCAAAAGAAATGGGGAGGAAACTATCACCAACAAGAGAATTTCGTGGAAGCATGGAAACCTTGACCACAAAATGCGTTTTCTCTCGGCGTTTTGTTTTTGAAAGTGATGAGTGACTTCCGTAGAGTTTGGTAAGTTCCCTGGGGTGAAATTGGCAGGACAGAATACCTCGAGTATTATTTTTTCTGCACGACCGCCATTTCCAAACAATGTTTTGAATTTGTTACTGGAGATGGAATTAAAAGAGCGTTATCGTTAACTTTTATTGCATGTTATTGTGACTAAACTTCAAGAATGACCACAGGGAGTATACCTTGTGCATTTTCGCATACATTTGTGGTCGTCCAACAGCTAAAGTTCATAAGTGTTGACTAACACATGTGCACAAATGCTTCAAAATTTGCTGTTGGAGTCCTAGTTGGTTATGAAAGCGAAGCTTCCCTGGAACCACCAGCCTCCAGAGAATACAGCCCTGAAAAAATATCCGTAAAAAATAACGTCTCCATAAAAAATACATGATGATAGAAGAAAACGTCTTGAATACCGTTTTAAATAAGCGATAGTAGAAATGTTACCATGCTATATAAATAAAACACTGTTGACAGAGACGATTAATCCCGTCAATCGAATTGCCCACTGATTTCCGACAAATTCAACACTGACACGTACACAGACGCCTTTCCTTCTTTTATGATGCCTTTCCTTCACTTTTTGTAGCTTCACTACTTCACTAACAAATGCTCATGTGTGTTACTTTCTTTAAGCTTCCGTAAGTCTGATACACAATTTTCTAAAGGCAATTCTCTGGATACTCTGAAAATATCATTTTAGTGTCAAGCCGTTAAAACTACTCTAACGCATCAGGATAAATAACTGATGGATAAATGCAGTGATACGTACATTGATGCATCATTGTTGATCTATACCAGGGGTATTCATCGCACGGTTCTCAAAAATACATAAACTAATTAATTAATATATAATTTACATAATACACGCTAACTTGCAGTAGCTGCGGCTCTCTCAATCTATGCGTTTAACCGAAGTGGTGCTCTTGCAAAACTAATTAATGAATAACACTGATCTACACCGTTGAGAATAGTTTAACATTTCACTTTGAATTTAATGCCATCATGACTTTTCGATTCTTTACAGCGTATTATACTTTGATTACTCATTGCACATTAATTTACGGTGTTAAGAATACTTTTCAACATCATTATAAATTAATGTACTCATTTTACATCAGCTCGGATTTTGCGCTGAAGACTATTTGCAATCTTTGGTAGATAATTCACAATAATCTAATTTGAATTTGTTTTAATAATTCATTTATTCGCTTGTAAACTTGTTTTGACTCTTCCGTATGCTAGGAAGATTTCCGAGCGAAAATAATGATTCGACATTTTTAAGGAAGAGATCATAAAATTTTTTTGCTATATTGTTTTCAAGGGTATCTTAGTGTTTAAATTGCACAACAGATCGCGCTGTTAATCAGGAACGAAAAAATTGTTTCATTTTTATCTCGTCGCCATAAAAACATTCAGAAATGATAATAAATACGAATGAAATGAATAACATTTTTAAATAGACGTAAATGAAAATGTTAGTTTTCCAATTGAATAAAAACATTGAGTACAGAGATGGTTAATCTCATTGGAGAGCTATTAACGAAAGTAATTAGCTACTTTAAACTTTTTGATCATTTGTCTGACATTATCTCCATTTGATCATTTGTCTGACCTTATCTCCATTTGATCATTTATCTGACCTTATCTCCATTTGATCATTTATCTGACATTATCTACATTTGACCATTTGTCTGACGTTATCTCCGTTTGATCATTTGTCAGACGAAATTTTCATTTGATTGAAACTCTGAAGTTATCTTCACTTCGGTTCAAAGAAATCCTCGGAACTTCGTTAATACCTTCAAATCTCTGCTGTTCTGTCTGACACTTGTGTTTCATTTTCTGTAAAGGTTCTTATCATTTCACGAATTGTAATTATTAGTTTAAATAAATATTAAATTTTTTTGTTTTAAATTACTTCATCTCATTACGTTCAATTCTATTCCCGTAGATTGGCAATTATGGTTCAAAAAATCAAGGTATTGCCCTTTCGCAAGCTGACAGATCTCCAGTGGGAAACCCTGCTTTTATTTGTTCCCTTATGAGCTATAAAGGAAGCGTTTTAAGCTGTTTAACCTTAAAGCTTGTAGCGTTAGATGTTTCAACCTATTTTTTCTTTTAATGTGATTTATAGCTTTAACTGCAAATGCAGATTTTTATGAGCATATTTTCTTCGTAGGCTCATGTTGAAATGATATTTTCGTATAGTTTAATGCGTAATCTTTTCTTAGAACTGTTCTACACCTGTATTACAGCGGTTTGTAGTCCGGAGGAGCGGGTGGGAGCTCAGTTGGACCCAAACCTGTGTGCAGCGGAACTGTCTAACTGAACTCGTAAAACTGTTAGCTCGGCCGTTCCGTTTCGGAAGAATGTGTCCATTTCTAGGGCGTGAACTTTTGGATTTCTTCTTAGAGGGAACCGCTGATTGATGTAAAAAGTACAGTATTTCTTGGTTGAGATTTTTGATTTGTGTTTCCCTTCTGATGCATATTATTGTCAACAACAATTTAAACTGGTAATGCGTCACCTAGGTTGATATTGTTATGTTTGGGAATGGAGTTCCCTTTTATCATTGTGTTCTTATCTGTTGAAAGCATTAAGCCGACTTAAAGTAAAAAACCATAAGATCAAAAGATGTTAGCTTCAGAGCCAAGACAGAAATGAGACCCGTTTAGAAAACACAGTTAAACGTGGTAGAATTCTATTTATACGCAATGCAAGTAATGCTTTTATTCACATACTGTACTGTATGTGGAATGTCGTAATCCGTTCTCTGTCATGCGTTCAAAAATCCTAAAAGTGTCGGAAAAGGTACATTCATTACTGTGATTTATGAGCCACCATAAATTTTCTTCATAATACCTACTAGACCTGGTCATTTTTCCTCATTGCTTGTAAGTTACGAGGGACACCGCGTGCTGCAGGACTGGCGCAGAGTGCTGACGCTCGCAGCATGTCACCCTCTGGTCGCTGCACCCTCTCCTGCAGCCGCTGGATTCTAGAGCAAAGCTTAGCATGGCTTTACTTTCTTTTCGAGGTTGTAAATCTTTTCTTGGTAAGGCTTTCCACTGAAGGGATTAAGTGTTAAAAGTAGCCGTAGATGAGACATAGTCTATATGTTTAATTCTAGCTGATTGTTTGCTATCAATGGTCAATTAAGCAACAGTTGCACTGTGAGGATAGCACTGCCAAGAACAATTGTTGGAGAATTAAATTGGTTTACGTTGCAGCGTAACGACTAGAAAAATGCACAAAAGTTATTAACATTTATGTACGTGAAAACTGAGTGAATGCTTAAAGTTTCTCGCAGTGATTTATAAAAAAGTTCGGGGCATGTACGGTTGCAACGCATTTAATGCAATTTTTGATCTGTGCATCTCTTCACACTGTTCGATAAACAACTGAAAACTTCTGAATTTCACGTATGCTGTAGTCATAGTTATGTCTTGCAAAAAGCATGCATTCAGATTATGTTCGGTAAAAAATCATTAAACTGTGATAACAATTAATCCGAAGATTCCTTTCAACACAAGCGGCATAAAATTTTTTGCAAAAGTTTAGCATCATTCTTTATATCACGGTGAACAATCTTTGTCAAATAGACATAATTTGTAACAACAATGAATATTTAAGCATTATGTGACCATTTAAAGTAGAGTAATATACTTTAAAAAAATCACAACCTTCGGTAAAAACGTAGTTGCTCACCATTCTATGACACAAATACTGACAGAGACGCAGGCCGCCTGATGCAGGCGGCTAACAACAGGCGGTCGATAGACATCACCAAGATCATGGCTTGCCTCTCTGAATTATTGACGTACGGAATAACTAGAGAAAAAATTCTCAATTCGACACTCATTTCGAGGTAATAGAAGGTATATTCAATTTGTGTGCCTGCTCGTGAATGATGTCTCTTCAAAAAGAAATTATTGAAATCGAGATTGAACATATGCCTAAACAGCTCAAGTTAGAGAATGACTTTGATTTTCTTCCTTACTCTTCAGTATGATGATGCACATGATACTTATGCAGGGTTGAGATAATTTTTTGGCATCTTTGAGCTGTCTGGCATTTTTTATCGTTGCATAGGTAACGAATACTAAGCCGCATATTGTAAACTGTCCTCATATATCATTTTATTTTCATTTTCTTTCGGTAGAGATTCCGACTGCGTTTTACGAAAAATTGGTCTAGAATATTTTCAACAGCTATTGCTCTTTGAACAGTTTTACAAAAGTTAAGGTAAAACTCAATTTTACATCAAGCCACATGTCAGTTAAAAACTGAATTTTACCTCCATGTGTGAATACGCAGTCACTGTGAGGAACTGAAAGTATTCATAATGAATTAAAATTTCGTTCATTTTTTAGTTAAACTAAATTTTGGTTCACGCTCCCACAAAACTTTTAAATATGGGGTTGTGTCAGTAGCACGGAAGTTATAACTGCAGTCCGTTATGAATTCTTTCCTGTTAACCCTTGTTTACAAAATAATAATGTTCAGTGGACATGTTCAGAAGATTAATAAGGAATCTCATATGGAATCATTTACCCGTATTGAAGTTAATTCAATTCCTTTATTCGGATGCGATGCATAAGACAATAAACTCTATTATTTCATTCATCCTAATGAAATTACCCAACCACAACTATACCTTTTCGTACAGTCTGCAAGTTAAAAGCAAAGTGATTAGAACATCAATAATAATTGCTTGAATGTTTGCTGACGGTTGCCAAGTTAATTAAAGAACTTCTTGTTGCTGGCTCTATAGCGAAGATAGCACGTGGATATTCAAAACCGCGAAACTCGACCTATACCTTTGCGATAATGACGAAAAAATGAATAACTTAGCCTCAGTGACTCTGATGATCATATTTCAGCACCTA